>JABXWE010003888.1:0-40499 GCA_014611495.1 Limonius californicus
AAAAAAGACGTGGAGAATTGAAACGTGGCGTTCTGTTCCACCAAGACAACGCTCCCACTCACAAGAGCAGTGTTTCTATGGCTGCTATCCACAATGCTGGATTTGAAATTTTGAACAACCCCCATAGTCACCAGATCTGGCCCCCAGTGACTTTTACCTGTTCCACAAATTAAAAGAACATCTCTGAATGAGTGGTTTGTAGTGCAGGACAAAGAGTTTTTTTCTAAAGGCATTGAAGTTCTGCACCATCGTTATACTAAGTGTGTTCAACTTTTAGGGGTTTATGTTGGGAAATGAAGTTGTTTCAAATGCCTAAGTCACATCAAGGACAATAAATGATGAACCCACCCTTGTACTTTTCTTGGAATCATGTATAAATACAATTGTTTTTCTTGGGAAAGAGGTGTATTAGGACATTGAAATATTGGGTTTGATTTTGTATGTGACTTTAGGTTTAACCCGAACATTCTTTATTTGTTTAAATGAGAGAATATTATTAGTTCGTTGTCTGTGTAAGCATTTCATTACGATAGATACCTACAATAACAGACGTACAGTTCATCGAATCACAACAATCTATATCTAGAATTTAAAAAATCGTTTCGGTTAAACAAATAGTACCTCAGGTTGTTTTTAGTTTATGTATAATAGAAGGAATAAATTCATGACTTCATAAATAATCTATCGCGAAAGATTAGAAAGATCAGTTATTTGAAAATTTATTTCAACAGCAATATCGAAATTTCTGTCTTAAATCTGGTAATTTTGCGCTATCTTTAAAATCTAGAAATGCTTTGTTTAAATTTTCGTTGAAGATATGTGAGCATTATGAATGACGTAACGAAAGTAAATAGCAGAACCAGATAATGTATAATGTAATAATATGTAGGTATATAAAAACAAACAAATATAAAAATTTTTTACCGCCGACTCGGGCTGCCGGGCAAACTAGATGTGTCTCGCCGCGTCCCGCTAAAGAGTTTAAAAAAATATCGGCAAATAAGTTTATTTATTTATTTAGTGGATCTTTAGGGCACATACCCGCGTTTAGTGCATGATTAAATTAAAATAAAGTGTTAGTTGTGTTTAGTTTGCCCAGCGGGTCAGCAAAACTGCGATCGGCTGCTTATCGGCGAACCGATCAAACAGCGGAAGACAGCAAGGACGAGAGAGGAAGAAGAAGAAATAGAGAGAGAAAGATAAGTAATCTTGTAGTCTGGTATTGTAGTAGTGTAGTAGTAGTAATTAAATCAAACGGGGGATGTTGTAACAAGTGTATGAAAGCGCAGGAAAGTTAGTACAAGGGGACAGGCCTCAAGGGTCGGCTCATCAGGAATGAAAACCCTTGCGGACCGGGCCGACAAAAACGTCGTCTCAACTAAAACCGAACGCTTAGGATAAGATCATAAATTTCAATCGAGGGTGACACAATCCGACAAAGGCCAAACATTCCAAGAAAGCAAGGGGCACGTTTAGGAATGGATCGATTTTGGAGGCATGCCGGATAGTAAAATTTGACTTTTGTTATTTTCGTAGTGTGGGGCAGTTAATAAGCAAAAACGTAGGAAATACGTCAATTTTTATCTCATGCAATTAAGTAAAATTTGATTTTGGATTTTCACTGCGTGTAAAACTACAGCATATCAGCTGAATCAGATAGAGGTCATAAATTCGCACTGTTGTAGGAAATGGTAATCTTTTAACCTAATAAATGAATTGTAAACATTAATCTCATTTAATCTAATTATACTTATTTAATTTTATGGATCTCTATAACACTGTTACGTCCTTACATAATCCAACCTTATCGCATTCCCACGATCCACAGTATCTACCTTTATTTTAATTCGAATATATCGCTGTCTTTAAAATTTGTTAGGTGCTGATAGCATTAATTTTTTACTACGACATAGTTGAAGTTTACATGTTTCCGACAAAAACTGTACTTTGCCAATTCTATCTACGGTAATAATAATGTTGGCTCCACATGTGTATATTTTACATATCGTACGCATTTTACTGCATCCTGCTGCGTTGTCATGATTTCATGCAGTAAATTCGGACAAAGCAAGTTCCCTTTGATTATAAACTGCTGAGGTGTCATTCCTTCATGCTGATTACTTGGAACGGGCCACTCTTTTTGATGCTTACCTATACGTTAGTCGAAATATGAAAAGGATTTCCATTTTGTGTCGAATAACAATTCACACATTGAAAAACCCATTTTAGTGTGTACATCTCTATATGTAATATTTGTAATACTCCTGTTCAGATTCATGATTTTCGGACGTTACTGTATTACCTAATTGTTTTTCAATCATTCAAAGTTTATTAATAAATCTTTCTTGAATTTTTAAAATTATACAGTTGATTCTAAACATTACAAAATCTTTAATCACATATAGCTGAGGTTTATTTAATCCATAAATCACCTAGTAATTTTTTTTATTCGGCACCGTTATGGAGGTGTGTGGTACTTCAAGTTTTGTTTTACATCAATTCCCTAAAATGATAACAACTTTTTTGTTTCCTGTCCGATTTTGATAAATTTTGTTGTTTTGGGAAGCTAATGGTCTAAATTTCCAGTGTAGCGCAGTTGTGTGTGAAAAGTAGATGAAATGTGATCCAGAAGAGAAAAATATGGCGTAAAAATTTCTAAATTAGGTGTACGTATTTAAATTTTCATTTCTATTCAAAAGTTTGTTAAATAATACTTTCAATATTAAATTTTCGAAAAAAAAAACGATAAGACTTCTTGAAAACAGAATACTAGTCCAGACGATACAAAAAAAAACTCAGGTTAACGATCTCGTTTTTTAATCAAATTTTTCACTGTCAGATTTCACCCACTTTTCATACTCAGTTGTACATTTTTTTTTGACTGGATCATTAGTTTTCCCAAGCCAACGAAGATGAAAGTTTACAATTTGTTCATTTCTTAACAGTTGAAAAGTATTGCATTAAAATGTATTTTGTGCTTAGTTTGCTTTCAAATAAAGCGTTTTCTAGCTTAGAATACCAACTGGAAACAAACTCTGCGTGCGGGGCACTTTAAATGTGATGAAAGTTTACAATTTGTTCATTTCGTAACAGTTGAAAATTATTGCATTAAAATGTATTTGTGCTTTAGTTAGCTTTCAACTTAAGCGTTTTCTAGCTCAGAATACCAACTGGAAACAAACCCTGCGTGCGGGACGCTTTGAAAGTTTACAATTTGTGCATTTCGCTACCGTTGAAAATTATTGCATTAAAAATGTACTTTGTGCTATTAAAAGCGCGGACTACATAAAATTAAACATGCTGCATATGTGGGAAACATTTTTTATGGGGTGAATCTGAAAAACTAGAATGTTTACATTATATAAAACATAATTTTTTTTTGTTTACTACTTATCCAATTATGTTACGTTATACACCTTCTTACAATAGCAGTTAACGGAACTACTATCTGTCTATGGAAACTATGCAATAACTGTGATGATCCAAGTTGGGTGCCATCATTATAGAGGGAATATGATGAATATATAGATGAGAAGTACCTGCCACATTAATTTTTATACTCTTCCATTTTTTTACAGCAGGCTAAGAATGGACCTGAAATGTTTGGAAGGGAAATCCATCAAGATTGTGTAAATGGCACTGTGGACAGTCTTACTGTTATTAGAAGTTAAATGCTACAAAAAATTCAAGTGGCATTAAATAGCAACGAGTTTTGATATTAATCCAATTAATTAGTTAACTAGTATTGTTATTTTTTCATTAACATTTTAAAAAATGTATGATACATTGCATTTGCTCTAATGCAGTGGCGTAACAACCACCCCCGCACCGCGGGGGGGGGGGGGGGGGGCAGATCAGTTATTACAGTAGGGACCTACTAGAAACATAAACACATTTAAAAATTGAAAAATTATTGCAGTCTTATTGTACGAACATTTTACATACTAGTCAGCATAAATAAAATCTCTGTAACATACTGCCAGGCGTTGTCCAAATTCTGTCTGCGATACATAATGATAAAATAATGCCTAATGAGCTCAAGCAATTTATTAAATTGGTTTTACAGTCAAAACAACGTAAAGTAGAGACATACACGGTAGCCAAATTCGAATTCAGTAAAATAATAGGGAAATTAATATGCTTTGTTCAGTATCGCGTTCTTTACCGGTGTGCTAGGATTGAATTAACTGTTACCTACGTTAAACATATTCAAAATGAATCCATCCAAATCATTAAGCGGCGCTGAAAAAGGGAGATTAATTAAGAAAAAGGAAGAGAAGGGTGTAAAATTAACAAAAATAAGTAGTTTTTTTAATGTTGCTGCTTTTACATCTAGTTATAGTTTTTCTGAAACTGCAAGTGTTAATAAGGTGGAGTTGGAACATGTGAAAGGTCTAACTGCGACCGAAAACGTTGAGCAAAGAAAAAGGCGTGAAAGTGATGCATTTTCGCCCGATGTGGGTTTTTACAAAAATACAGCAATTGAAGGTGAACTTAAATTAAAAATTTTAAAAATAGGTCCTTCCAAACCACAGGAGAATTTTAAAAGAGATCCCAAAGGAAGATCATTTTCTATTTCATATTACACGGTTACTGCGAAAATTGGCAATGCTATGGAACGGATGTGGTTGTGTTATTAGCCACGATTAAATGTTGCGTATTGGCTTTTTGTTGATAGAAATAATAAACATTTCAAAGATTCGTGATGCAAAGGTGCGGACGATTGGCAAAGAATTTCTAAAAAAATTAAAGATCATGAAATTTCCATGGTACACCTGCAGGTTTGCCATACAAGTTTTTTATCCATTGAGGAATTGTTGGCTAAGTACGAGGCAGTGTTAAATTCACACTTATCCAATAAAAGAGAGAAAAACAAATCTTCTTCTTAGCGGTGCCGTCTTCATCATTGAAGGTTGGCAACAATTTGGACAAAATCGTTTCTATTCTTGACTGTTCTTATGAATTGCTGTTCATTCTTGTCCAATCCCGAATGTTCTTCAGCCACGAGTACTTCCTTCTACCTGGTCCTCTCTTTCCTTCCATAAGTAGTTGTAAAAGTTCGTATTTGTTGTTACGGTAAACCTGTCTAAGGTAAGATGTGTTTCGTTTTTTTACCGTACCTAATAGTTCTCTGTCCCTTCCCATTCTTCTTAATACTTCTTCGTTTGTGACATGATCCATCCATGATATACCAAGCATGCGTCGGGATATCCAGAACTCAAATGCCTGTAGTTTCTTTTCTATATTCTTTTCTCATAGTCCATGCCTCTACACCGTAGAGCAACGTTGAATATATATAACATTGAACGAAACGGTAACGTGTGTTAAGGTTGAGGCTACGATTTGTTAACAACTTCTGCATGTTCATGAAGGTCGTTCTCGCTATCTCTATTGGAGTTCTTACCTCTAAATCAGGGTCTAAATCTTCTGTTACCCAGCATCC
This sequence comes from Limonius californicus, assembly GCA_014611495.1. NCBI lineage: Eukaryota > Metazoa > Arthropoda > Insecta > Coleoptera > Elateridae > Limonius > Limonius californicus. The sequence goes on from JABXWE010003888.1 coordinate 5,444, forward strand.
AAGGTATTTAAGTCTAGGAACTCTTTCAATGCGTGTGCCGTCTACTACAATATCGGCTAGGACATTCGGATTTTTACTAAATATCATTATCTTTGTTTTTCTGATGTTTGCCGTCATTAGTGTCTTGTAGTGCCCTCTGAAAGATTTCCTCTGAATATATATTAAAAAGCAGAGGTGACAGGACGCATCCCTGCCTTAATCTCTTTTTTATTAAGGTCTTTTCCGAGGTCTCGTCTTCGGTTCGCACTGTTGCAGTTTGTTGCCAATATAGATTTCGAATTAAGTTTACGTCTTCTTCGTCTAGTCCTTTTGATTGTAATATTTTAATTAATGTGTTGTGTTTGACATTGTCGAAAGCCTTTTGATAATCGATGAAACACGCATACACATCTTTTTGCTGGTCTCTACATTTTTGTAGTAAGATGTTGAGACTATAAAGTGCTCTCGTGTTCCCATTCCTTGTCGGAAGCCGAACTGTGAATCGTCAAGAGCTTTAAGTCATTACTCATTACACTAATCAGTATAAACATCAGTATGGGAATGAAAATTGACTCCAACCAGTCACTGGACAACACCCCTGTTCTGTATATAAATAGTATTAAAAAGTTGTACAAATATTCCGATGTTATCAAAACAAATACCTTAGTCCAAAGATACAAAATGAACTAATTCACACGGTTTCGTCACAACTGAAATCAAACATTTTTAAGGACATCAGGGAAGCTTCTTTCTTTTCCATAATTACAGATACTATGCAAGACGTGTCGAAAATTGTTCAAGTAAGCCAAATAATCAGATGTGTTAAAATTGAAACTGATGAAAATAACCAAACCAAATATATGAAAATTTTGGAATCGTTTATAGGATTTAAAGAAGTTACAGACCAAACTTCAAAAGGTCTAGAAAAATCAATTTTGGAAAACATGGATGAAATGGATGTCGACTTACGAAAGTGCCGCGGACAGGCATATGACGGTGCAGCGAACATGAGCGGAATTTATTGAGGACTACAAAAATTGATCAAAGAAAAGGAATCAACGGCGGAGTATATCCACTGTGCAGCTCATGATTTAAACTTAGTTTTAAATGATGCGTGTAGTAATGTGGCAATTATCAAAGAGTTTTATGATTTATGTCAAAAAATATACACGTTTTTCGGATATAGGTGGAACGACTTAAAAGTGGCGAATACTCAAAATGTTCAAATTACTCTAAAACGCCTTTGTTGTACAAGATGGTCTTCACGGTGTGAATCCATTGCTGCTATCAGATATAATTTTGTTTTTGTTTTGAAGGTTTTGTCCAAATATCACAGGTGAGTAAAAAACGAGAAGAAAGAGAAGAGACCATTGCAATAAAGAAAATGGAAAAATTCGAGTTTATTCTTATGCTAGTTTTTGAGACAGGCATTTTGGAAAATCTAAATTTAACATCAAAATGTTTACAGACATCTGACATGGATCTAGAAGCCGCCACTAAGTTGTTAAATTCCACTTTGAAAGCCATAAGTGACATGAGGGAAACATTTCCTGTATTAAAAGAAAAGGCTGTGGTCAAGATATTTAAACTTAACTAGGTATGCTAGGTTCTTACAACGTCTACACATAGACATGGGGAGTGTGTGGCGCTGCATACGTCACTGGTGGAATAGTGTCTGGCCTCTACAGCAGTACTCGCGGGTGAATCGAGTCGTTTACGTTTACGTGCAAAAGATAATTTATTATTTACAGTTTATTACTGTTTTGTTTGGTTTTTCTAACATATTATTATATTTTGAATTTAACTGTGTGTAAGAAGAAGTGTGGAGATACAAAGTTCGCTTCGTATTGTGAGTTTTATTATTCTGAACTATTATGTGTTTAGTATTTCAACTTTTATTTAAAAATATTTGAAAGTGTGAACGACATTTTATCTTCTACATTCATATGTGGGACTGTGTAAAAACTTTGCAAAAAGAGACACCAACATCCATTGTTTTCGATTCCCAAAAGATGTTCACTTGAGAAACTTATGGGTCAAACAGTGTTACAGAAAAGAAAAATTTAATGTGGAAACAAGCAGAGTTTGCTCTGATCATTTCCAAGAATCTGATTTTGAAAACTTCATGCAAATTAAATTAATGGGTGGTAAAAAATTAATTTTAAAGAAAGACGCCGTACCAACAAAAAATTTAAAAACTACCGTGGAAGACATACCTACTCATCTATCCAGAAGAACTGTTCGTTACGATAAAAAAACAGCAGAAATTAAATGTCGACGAACTTTTAAACTTATCATTAGATGCTGAGACTATATCAAACGAAGGATTTTTGCAATCAGATCAAACTGTTGCTTTAGTTTAGACTATCAAGAACAGTCATTGGTTACAGAATCTGATCCAAATGCGGAAATTAAAAAACTAGAAACCAAAATTATTGAAATGGAAAAGGAAATCGGCGTTTAAAATCACAAAATGAATACAAAGATAAAAAATTTCAAGAGTTGAAAAGTAAATACGATGAAAGTAGAAAAATTGTGGAAGCATTAGATAGAAAATTACGTCATTTAAAAAATAAAAATATTAAAACGAAAAATCATCTTATAGAAGCAGAAGTCAAAAAAGTTTTATCCAAATTATTTACAGCGAATTAAATAAAACTATTACTACAAAAACAAGAAATTGTACGTTGGAGCGAAAACGATATTTCTTTGGCATTTACATTAAGATATTACAGCAAACGGTGCTACATTTTTCTAAGAGATAAGCTTCATTATCCATTACCAGGTAAAATATTGATTTTCCTTCTTCTTATTGTATTCTTATTACGTTTCTATTTCTATTGACTGTTTAGGTTTATCTACCTTAAGATCTTGGGCGGCCAAAATAAACATGAGGAGGGTCGTCTTAGATGGTGTTTTGAATTTAATGCAAGTAGCAGGAACCATCATGTCTCCGATCGAGAAACTTGTCGTTTTACAATACGACGAAGTAAAGGTAGCAGAAAAATATGAATATGATCAAGCAAACGATGAAATCGTAGGTCCTCATAAATATCTACAAATAGTAAATACCAGAAGTCTGTGTGGTAAATGGAAACAGCCTATTTTTGCAGATTTCGACCAGAAAATTACACAAGAAATTGTATACCATTTATGTACCAAATTGCATGGTATTGGATTTCGTGTAGTTGCATGCGTCAGCGACTGCGGACCAACTAATACGGGCCTTTGGTCTACATTAACAATTTCATGGAAAAAGCCATGGATTAAACATCCATGCACAGGAAAGAAAATTTTTTTCTTGCATATGCTAAAGCTGGTTAGGAATTGGCTTTTAGATACCGGCTTTGTGTTAAAAAGATGATACAAAAATTACGAAAAAACCTCTAGTAGATCTCATCGCAAATCAAACAGAAGTGAGCAGTATTTACAAACTGACAAAGCAGCACTTAGACTGCCAGGGTCCTCTGAGGCAAAAAGTCTCTCTAGCAGCTCAGTTGTCACATACTGTGTCATGTGCTTTGTCTTTTTATAAAAGTAATGAAGACATAGAAAGCTGTAGTTTAGCATAATTTATAGACACTATTAACAAATGGTTCGACGTTATGAATTCATATTTACCTTCAGCATCCTTGCCTACTAAATGTGGATATGGCAAAGCAGACGTAAAACAACTTCAAGACGAATGCCTTAATAAAGCATTTGATACTGTATTTCACATGAGACGCATCAATAAATCAAACAGTATGCTAAAATGTCAAAACGCATTCTACTTTCAATAAAATCTTTGCAGCAACTATTGCTTGATCTGCACGCAGATTTTAATTTGAGCTATATTTTAACACACAAAGTTAATCAGGATGCATTAGAGATTTTTTTTCACAAATTAGAACTAGAGGAGGATTAAATGACCACCCCACGCCTCTTGATGCTTTGAATCGTCTCCGTATAATAATCTTGGGAAAAACAGATGTCGTCCAAAAGAACACAAATACCGTTGAATGTACGAACGATGAAGACTACATTGTGGGAAAAGTTTTAAGGCGAAGTGGAATTCCATTGGCAATTCACCCTGTTCAAGTACCAGAAAGTGATGGAGATTCCAGTTCAAGATCTTCTCATTCTCTTGGCGGTTTAGATGAAGATACGCAAAATAAATTTCAAGTTGAAGCGGGTGGTTTAGAATATTTAGCGGGTTGGTTTGCCAAAAAAATAAAAACATCTCACCCGGAATTAGGCTGTTATACGTACATACAGCAGAAGAAAAATGAACAAGGGTGTAGTTTCCCAAGAAATGTTCCTAGCTGGATTACTCATTTGTCTTTTGGTGGTTTAATTCAGCCGTCAGAAGAATTCTTGCAACAAATAAAATTGCTGGAAAAACTGTTTTGTAGGTATGTAGGAAACGGCTTTAAAAATCTGAGACAAATCAATGCAGTAACAGCTAAAACAATTTCTAAGATCTACAATATTGATAATATTATAATCAAAACATTTGTAAGACAACGTATTTTCATAAAAATCAATTTTTTAAATGTTCAGTTGCAACTGCAAAAAATTAACTACGGCAAAAGGAAACGCGACGACCGCCAAGCTAGTAACAAGTTAAAAAGAGTTACAATGTAATCATGATTAATAGATATTATATAATACATTTTTTTGCAATTATTGTTGTTGATTGTTTGTTATAATATGTGTATAAAATTATCAGGGTGCTGACTGAGATTTGAGACATAGGACTTTACTATGTAAAGTTAAACTATTGTAAATAATGGCTCCCCTAATTAGTATAGGACAAAATGGCATTAAGGTAATTTGTTCAGCATAAAAAGTTGAATGTAATACATATTTTACTTTTTCAAATAGCATAAATATTTCCTATAAAAATAAGCACATTCGTTTAAAGATGTAGCAATTCCTAGCCGTAGCCATTAGCGATGTTTAGCCTTTCCGCCAGTGACGTAGTAAGATCGCCAAGGCCACGCATGCGCATCATCAATATGCAATCCTAGCATACCTATATTAGTCTACATATCTTGTGTAATAGTTTCCCAAAAGCTGCTCGGGAAAATCTTACTAATCTGATGGTTTCTTTAGATTGATTTCCGTTTTAGAGTGTTAAATGTCCCTAGGTATACTCTGCCTCAGAGTTTTGCCTGCATACCGGATTAGCGCATATACATTTCTTTGAACATTCAAGTACTGGTTCTATTTCACTCAGACCTACTAGTCACAGCGTATCTCAACGCAGAACGTAAACTATTTATTAAGAGTATATATTTACTGGGTGTTTAAGTAATGCATACAAGCGAGACAAGGAACTATTCTGTCTGGTATACACCAGAACATTTGTAAATTTCAACGGCGCACGTTTTGGCCGCGTTTGGCTTGGAAACCTACTTAAAACTGAATTTTTGAAGAAATATTTGTTTCTCAAATTTGGTACTACTTCCCATTTGTTACAAATTCGTATGTAAATAATTATGGTCTTTACTTTTAACGTCGAATAATAACAATATTAGTATACATACGTATACTATGTAATAGGTACGAAAAAATGTTTCATTAATAATATTTTTTTTATTTCAACAACAAAATTTTTAATAAGTGTGGTTAGTAAACAGTAAAATTTAAAGTAATTAGAATTGAATTCATTTCTTCAATCACACGTTCACGTTCCCACCACTCTTCAATTAATTTTTCAGCGTGTTCATTAGGAGAAAAAACAAAAGAAAAGCGAAACAATTGGTACGATGAAGAATGCAAGAAAGCTCATAAAGACAGAAATGAAGCTAAAATAAAAATGACCCAAAGAAACATTAGGGCCAACACAGAAGAATTCTAGAACAAGAGAAGATATTCCCAAAACCTGTGTAGAAATAAAAAGAAAAAATACGAGGAAGAGGAGATATAAAAAATGGAACAAGAATACGAAAAAGAAGGACGCACAAAAATTCTACCAAAAAGTAAAAAAAAAACAAAAGCAAGAATATCAAGCTAGAACAAACATATGTAAAAACAGAGAAGGCAAACTGCTAATGAACGATGAAGAAATAATGGAAAAGTTGAAGGAATACTTTCAAGAATTGCTGAACAGTAACGACAACGAAGAAGAAGAACAAGAGAACAAAGACACCCATTACAACGGGGCCCTTAAACATACCACCACCAACGCGAGAAGAAGTGGAACAACAAGTGAAGAAACTCCAGTACCAAAAATCTCCAGGAGAAGACGAAACAACAAACGAATTAATAAAAAATTAAGAGGAAAACTAATCAACAACTTACAAGAACTAATGAAGGACATATGGATCGAAGAATGAATTCCAGAGGAATGGACGCACCCAATAATAATCCCCATATACAAAAAAAAAAGAAAACCAATTAGAATGTCAGAATTACAGAGGAATAGCCCTCTTAGGAGTCGTTTACAAAATCCTAATCGCAATCATAGCAAACAGAATCAGACCATATGCTGAAGAGGTCCTAGGAGAATACCAATCAGGATTCACAAATGGAAGATTAACAACTGGCCACATATTCACATTTAGAACAACATTAGAAAAATGCTATGAATATAATATAGATATCCACCAAATATACATAGATTACAAGCAGGCATACGATAGCATCTTCTTCTTACAGTGCTTTATCTCTTACGAGACGTAGCGATCTTCTCTCCTATGCCTGTGTTGCGCGTTTTTAGAGTCACAAACATAGAGGACCTACAGTTTAACGTGGGTTCCGAACCACGGGAAGTGTAAACACTTCTACTCCAGAGAAGATTTATTAGGCAGAATACCTCGCTGGTTTGCCATTGCCTTGCGAGGGAGAACGGCCGTTAAAAATCCGATGTTCTGGTGCGGGAATTGAACCCAGGCATACAACCGATAGCATAAACAGAAATTATTTAAAACAAACAGTGAAAGAATTCGGAATCCCAGCAATACTATCAACCTCGTGGAAATGACACTATCACAAACAAAAAATAAGGGGAGGAAACAAGGAAACCTTTCCAAACAATTCGAAGTAAAAAAGGGTCTAAAATAAGGCGCCCCCCTACCCTCAACGCTGTTTAACTTAGTACTAGAAAGATGCATAAGGAAAATAGACACAAACCCAAGAGGAAACATATACAACGGAATCTGCCAACATTTAGCATTTGCCGATGACGTGGTGATCCTAGCACGAACAGAACAAGCATTAAATATTGCGAACTAGAAAAAGAAGCGAAGGAAGCGGGACTAATAATAAACGATAAAAAAAACCAAATACATGCTGAACACAAGAAACATAAGAAGAGAACAAAACAATATATAAATAGATAACCACAATCCAGGAAGTCTTAGAATTTAAATACCTAAGAAGCACAATCACAAACAATAACCAAACAAGCGAAGAAATAAAAATAAGAACAGCAGTCGGAAACAGAAGCTTCCACGCATTCAAAAACATATTCCAGCCGAGAAGCACATCAAGACACCTCAAAAAAAGAATATACAAAACAATTTTATAAAACCCGTAATGTCATACGGGAGCGAAACGTGGATACTAAAAATGGAAGATCAGCAAAACCTAGACATCTTTGAAAGAAAAATACTAAGACAAATATACGGACCAATAAAGGAAGGCGAGGAGTGGAGAACAAGAATGACCTACGAATTAAGAAAACTTATACTAAGACCCAAATATAGCAACTCCAATAAAGACACAAATACTAAAATGGCTGGACCACCTAACAAGAATGAGAATCCATATAACCCTAAAAATGGCGTACGAAACAAAACCAGAAGGTAGGAGGAAACGAGGACGACCAAGGAAAAGGTGAAGCGAAGATGTAGAAAAAGACCTAAAAGAGCGGTGAATAAGAACTCGGAGAGGAAAGGTACTGGATAAAAAAGAATGGAAGCAGTTCATTGAGCAGTCCAAGGACCGTAGAGCCAACAGAAGAAGAAGGAATTAATTCTATAGTAAATTGCTAAATGTTGAAACAGAATGAAAATAACTACGCCACTGAGCATCATGCATTTTAAGTAAAATATATCAGCGAACGTGCAGGTTGATGTTTAAGTTAATACAGTTTTGCATTAATCCGGTAGCCAGCTAACCCTGTGAGACGGACTATAGCTATAATCTTTTCTGTATTGTGGTTTCTAAACACATCCGTATATTGCCCAAACTCATTATTTTTGGTTTTGTGTAGTTAACTATAATCCCACCTGTTTTGCTTCATCATTAAAAGTTCTTGTAACATCAATCTGACCTCGGCTATTCGTTCTGATATCAGCACGATATCATCTGTAAACCGAAGATGATGTAGATATGATCCATCAATTTTTATACCTCTACTTTTCCATGAAAAATGTTTAAAACCGTCTCCTAGGGCTAGTGTTAGAAGTTTGGGTGGTATAGTGTCTCTTTGACGTACATCTATTTCCACTTTGATCTGGTTTTTGTGATTTTGTCTAATGTTAAGTGCAGGGAAACAACGGTAGAAGTTTTTGAAGAGTGAGATATATCTGAAGTCAATTCGGACACTTTATAGATTTTAGGATGTGCCAAAAATTACGACTTTATCGAATGATTTCCGAAAATCAATGAAAGCAAAATGAGTCGGTCTGTTGTTTTTTCTATAAGGCTTCAGATTGTTTTAGGTGGTCGATCGTGCTAACACCCCTTCGAAAGTTCGACGGTTGGTAGAAGTCAAATTTGGGTGTTAGGCAGTTGGTAATGATTTTCGTGAATAACTTGTATCGTGCGACTCCTTACGTCCAGTTTTATATTTAATTTTCAAGATAGCATTCTGGATTGCATATGCTTTTGGTTAATTCAATTGTGGCTTTATTTGAATTTCGTTTCATCCATTCGTATATTTCCGGTTTAGGAAATGGCGGTTTGATATTTCCGTGTGATATTCATTATTGTTGAGTTCTCATAGAAAGTGCATGTCGTCTTGGATTTTTTCGAAGTTGTTCTAAGGCTTGGGAAGTTTCCCAATTTAATTTTCAAGACCGCAGTTGTGAAATTTTAGATATCGATAGAAGTGATATGAATTCCAGGGAGTTATATCCTGATTTCTGTGTTAATCTCTTTGCGAAAGTTCTTTTCGCCAGTTTTACATCTTTTGGTAAGCATGAAAACATCAAAATCCTATTGTTTTATTTCTAAGTTATATGAATTTATTTAGGCGAATACAACACGGCCGATATTACCTATCGTCAATTAATATAAAGGAGACCCTGGAGATATTTCGACGCGTTGGAGTTTATCTTCCGCATGCAGAATACAGCAGATGCAGCACAGTTTGAACTATCAGCGGCGTTGATAAGCATTACAGGTGTATCCGTTCCGATTAGATTTAATTCTTAAATACATTTTTGGTTCTACGAGGGAGATTCGGAAAACTGTAATTTCAACCAGCAAGGGGTCGTCGCCAACATTATTCTTTATAAATTTATGGTTGGATAATTAAGTATTATCTATAATTACTGTGATTTTAGTTTCAATCAAAGATAAATTGTTCTTGGTTTATATGTAATATAACGAAATTTTGTTTATGTTTGTCAAATGGTCGACAGTGTACGCAAATTTGTTCTATGTAGAACTCAATAATTATGGGGAAATTGCGAAAAGTTTTGATTTTGATTAACGAGTACGTCTCTACTAATACCATACTTTAGGTATTTTTAATCTGGGTATTTGATTCGCCAGGCCTCGACAAACTTTGAATACTTGGCTGCTCCGGTTAGACTTGGGTGGGTGATCCGAAGGTTGTATTAACGCGGCGCTTCTCTTCCACTAGAATTGATCACTATGGGAGAGTAGATCAACAACTCCCCTCAATTAGGGGAGGCCCTTGCCAGTGGAATGTTGCAGGCTAACAGAAACAGAGATATTTGTGTTAATAATGTCCGGCGTGATGTTGTCGTGTTTTATTGTATTATACCCGTTTTCTTGTCAAATTGGGCAATTCCCGAAGGTAAGTTCGAACTCCAGGAAGTTTCCTGTTTTACATCTTGTTACCTTCAATGGCGAAGGAGAATTTAACACAGTTATCTACCAGGTTATCTACCCTCCATTCTTCAATTGTAGCTGGTCGAACTTTGTCCTTGATGCCTGAACCTTGCATGTGTGGATTTTAGTTTGCTGTATTGCTCCTAAATAGTATTTTTTTTTTTGGTTCCTAGGCTTTACAAACTTACACAGCTTAGTGATAAAGTTCCACACAAAATTCATAATTTATATTTAATGTTTTTTTGGGAAAACCTTGAAACACGTCAATTTTATTTTAACACTTCCTAACGTATTTTTTTCTATCGGTTTGTGTTTCTACGCTATAACGTCTTCATTAATTTTTTAAATGGCAACCCCAATCTCTTCTCCCTTAGTTAATAAACCTCCTCACCAGTTAAATGCAGATCTTAATTGGTTAATACTTAAACTTTTTCTTTAGGGCGTTTGGTGCCAATCTCTTCTTCGGTTATTTTTGATAGTTATCTCTATTTAATATCAGCTCTTAATTGGTAGGAAATCAGGTTTATCTAAAGAGTTTGTTTCCTACTTTACTTAAGTTTTGTAAGCTTATGGTTCTACTTGTGTGAATTTTATTTACCACTGAAACGTCCTTGTATATAAACTTTGCATTAAAGTTTCTGAAAGGTGGTTGTGTTGGTGGGACAGTTTAGTAACATATTTCCTCTATTATTTTTCTCGCCTAATCTAAAGTTTCCTACGTTTTCAGGGTCTCCTTGAGTTGGGTGTCCGATTTTCGCGTTGAAATTATCTATAACAATAACGAATTTAGCTTACTTTTCATGCCATTGATATATCTTCATATAGCTGTTGTGCTTTCTCGTTGTCCGAGGTACTTGTTGGTACGTGCATCTTATTATTTTTAGGTTGTAATTTTTAGTTAATTTTTGAGGTGATAAATAATTCACGATGTATTTCAAGGGTCCTTATAAATCAAATGGCATTTAATATAAACCTGAACACTTTGTTTTAAATAACTTGAATTTTGTTCATTTACTTGTCACTGGCATTACACCAAACTGGGTACCCATAAATTAAGATGGTAGTATGTATGAGTATATCACATTTAATTTTGAATGAAGATTTTTTATTCAGTAATGAATATAATTTGACCAGCCTTACATGAGCCCTGTTAACTGTTTTGTATTATTATGGTATCCCCACGTTAGCCTCTTGTCAAGGCACACTCCAAGGTATTTAAAAGCACTGCCGGCACTGTTCCAAGGGATGACTTGGTTGTTGATCCGCAAGTTGTTAACGTTTTGCAATCTACGAACTGTAAAGATTTAGCTTCGGATTTTAGTGGGTGGCGTTGGAGAATCCACTTGTTGAATTATTGGGTGATAATATCTACACTTAGTTGATTTTGGTTAATTGTGGCATCTACATCTACCTTTTCGCTTAGTATAGCTGTGTCATCGGCAAACATTGCAAGTGTAGTGTTTGATGATTCAGGTATGTAATCAACGAATATATTGAATAGAATAGGTCCCAGTATCAAGTCCTGGGAAACTCCTGCTTCTATTCGTTTAATTTCAGAAGTTTCTGAGTTTACAACTGATTTGCATTTTATTAATTTAAAAGTTAATCCTTTATATCATACGCTGTCAAAGCAACTACAGCTAGAGAGCAATGGATAAGGTGCTCCATATAGAAATATCAACGCTGCTTGTATCTTAAGATAAAATAAGGGGCTTACCGAATCACCCTCGTAAACAATGGTTTGGATTCTAGTAAAAGACAACTTTTATTACTCTATAAATTGTGGTTGCTTCAAAAGTTTTAGGATCTTTTAGAGTAATGGTCACGGAAAACATAGAGATACAGTTAACCTGAAAATCCGGCCTTTTTTCCGGAAAGGAATCTCACTATTATGAAGCAATTTTCGTATTGCTGTTTACCACAACGATTACTTATTTTTAGCTTATCATCTCCTACTTCATTGATAACTGTGAATGGGGGACTGTAAATAAGTTTTTTTGTACTCGTGGTACGATTTTAGTAACTTTATTTAACTTTGTGGCTGTGTTTTGTGCTACTATTAAAATTTAGGTATGCTAATACAAGGAAATATATTGTTTATCGAAAAAGTTTGTGAGTATGGTACAATAAGTATACAATAAAATTACCAAAACATTTTCGTAGGTAGTTTACTGATAATACTAAATGCGAAGCAGTGACGGTACCCGTTTTTAAAAATATATACAGTGGTGTGAAAAAGTCCCGCATCACTTAAGGAACTGCTTGCTAAGGAAAACCGAATTCAAATAAAACATTTATTAAAAAGTACGTACATTTTATTGTTGTAATTTAAATTAAAACCTGCGATATTACAAAACAAATCCATTAATATTAGAATAATTTAATACTTTACCGGCGAGCTCTTGTTCTTACTTCTTGATGACTTATTTGCATAACTTTGGCATGGAATTTACCAGTTTTCCAAGTTCTTTCGTGAAGATGTAGTGAAACCAGGCATTGATAGGGGCTTAGTTTAAATCCAAATTTTGTCGGTTTTTTTTTCGAACTGATGCTAGTTATCCTTTACCACAAGTTTTCAATGGGATTCAGGTCCGGGGGTTATGCTGTCTAATTCATTCCATTGACTCTATTGGTCGGCATTCAATATTCAAACGCTTTTGGTCTATGGCAAGGTGCACTGTCATCCTGGAAAATTCCCACTAGGCGACATCTTATTCGCCAGTATTACTATGAAGTTTGTGACATTCATCATCCCAGAGACGACATACAATAGATCAACTCCTTTATGTACCCCCCTATCATAACAGAGGTTGGGTGTATTATTGTTCGAGGTATGCATTTTGGTGGAAACTCTTACCCAGGAAACCTTCTGTCATACATATTTGTTGTATGTTATCCTTTTATTAAGAATAAACCTTCACACACTTAATCCTTTATTCTACGTAGTGGCTAATGTACCAACATTACATTAGGTAGTGGATACTACATTTCTCCCTACTTTATTTAGAAATTAGTTATCATATTCATAATTATCATAATAGTTCTTAAATTTAATTGGTTGTCTAGTTGTGCGGCGAGTTGCAGTTCCAACTGACTCTTCCGAATATGGATGATTGATGGTCGGAGCTTCGTAATGTGGTCTGGGTTTGAATCCAAGAAGCTACCTCTGGTGTTCGTACGGGATCACTAGGAGTTTCTACATCTCCTGGTCTTTTAGCTCTAGGTTGGTGGAGCATTCTTTCTGGTAATTGCTTAAAGTACGAAGAATTCCTGGTGGTTTGTTTCCCATCGCGTTCTGCGGTCGATCCTTCTATGTGAGTAATCGCTGACGAAACTGGATTGTAGGAGGACGAGTACTTATATAGTATCGGCTGTTTGACTAGTACTGCATCTCCTTCATTCAAATTTCAGCGTAGTCCTTAGTTAATCTTTTGTTGATGTGATCACCTTTTTTCACTTCTTCATTTATATAGATTTTTTTTTTTTAATTTATTAACTGGTTCAGCACCCAAGGTGCTATTCACAGTAATGTTTTAATAAAAATACATATTATGAATTCCGAAGAGGTCAGCAAAGGCTCCTCAGTAGCTAAATTTTTATGTGTTCATTGTTTTATATAGATTTTAGTGTATATTACTGGAATACCGATTCGAAATGGTCTGTTAACAAACATGGTAGCAGCTGGAGAGTAGTGTTGTTTAATGAAGTGTTGCTCGATAATTTTGCAGTAACTCTTCTACTTCCGTTTTTCATTATCGACTTTCTATTGTGGAAGTTCTTATTGTTTTTCCTAGTGTTTTCATGAATCGTTCAGCCGGTTCGTTTGCTTCCGGCCGTATGGGTATTACTTTCCTATGGTGGCAACCTCGGTTCTTCCAGTACACGCTAACCTTATCGCTGTTGAATGGCAGTCCGTTATCGCTCTTATTTTTCTACCGAAAAGTGCAAACACTCTAGTCAGCGTTCGGTTTACTTCTTCGGACGATATTGATCTTATGATGTTAATTATTGGGAATCCTGAGTAATCAATTACAACCATGAAATACTTTTTGTTTGATAGTTGACCTAGGAATTCCGGTGACAGTTTCTACCAAGGGTGTTGACTAGATTGGTTCTGGTGTTGATTTATAAGTTGTTGCATGGTATGCATTTTCCAATTTTCTTTTCAACCATTGAATCATGTTTGGGAACCATACCTTGTCGCGTAACAACCAATTGGTTTTTGTAATTAATTCATGGCCTTTGTGGAAGACGTTTACCACGTGTTCTTGAATTGTTTTGGGAATCATAATTCTGTTACCACGTGTGGTAATACCATTTTATGTGACTGTCAATTTATACTTTATTTGTGCATATGGTTTTAACTCTGGTTGTTTCCATAATGTATCGTTGGAAGTTGCATGGATTTTTATTTTTAATTTTTGAATAGACTCTTCTTTATTCGTCTCTTCGGCTACCATGCCTTTAGTAATTGCGATTGGGATGCTGGTATCTGTTATTCGGTTTACGATTAGGTCTAAGTTCTTTGTTGTGGGTTGGTTTGCATAGCTTCGGATGCCTGGATAGGAAGTCTGACAGATTACTGGCACCTAGTGTATGTTCTATTTTAAAGCTGTATCCTTGTAACCGTTGCAGCAATCGTTCCAACCTAGTTCATGTCTTAGAATTGATGTTACTGATGATGTTCATAAGTGATTTATGGTCACTAAATATTTTACATTTTGATCCGAAAAGGTAGACTTTGAAGTGTTCTGCGGCCCAGGTGATGGCACATCATATTCCTAGTGATTCTCCATTAGGTTAACTGAATATGGCTTCGACTCCCTTTGGTCCAGCATCGACTATGAGGTGTGTTAGATTTGTTGTGTCGAAGTATACATTAACTCTATCTTTGTTGTTACTCAGTTCTCTCGTAAGTGTTTCGAGTGCCTGGGTTTGTTTTTCACCCCATTCCCACTTGCTTTTTTTTTCTGTCAAAGCTCGTAACGGTTCCGTGGGCGTTGGTAGATTGGGAATGAATAGTTAACAATAGTTCAACATCCCAAGTATACTACGTATCTCGGAGAAATTTTGCGGTTCTGGCATTTCTTGGTCCATTTTCATTTTCTAAGGAACTGGTCTCATTCCTTTTTCAGAAAATTCAAAAATTTTCCTGCTTGACTTTATTCACTGAACATTGTTTTCTAGTACTGTTGCGAGTGCTTTGACATGTTCTTCTTTGGTAGTACCAAAGACTAAGATATCGTCGCTGATGTTCCTGACTTGTGGGATGTTCTTTAGTACTTGTCTGATTGTGTCCTGGAATATTTCTGCTGCCGAATTTATTCCAAAGTTTGATCGCTTGTACCTTTTTAAACCAAGGTGTGTTAAGAATGTCGTGATGCTTCTTGACTCCTCTTCTATCACGAGCTGGCAATAACCGTCATTTAGGTCCAGTTTTGAAAACCTAGTGACTCCGTTTACTGTGGCGATGATGTTATTTATGGTGGGGGATGGGTGCTTAACTTATTTGGCACTACGCATGTCAACACATAGCCTAATTACTTCTCGATTATGAGCTTTAGGTACTGTGACTGTTGGGGATACCCAACGGGTTGAACTGTCGACTCGTTCTATGAAATAAATGTTTTTCGAACGTTTAATTTCTTTTCTTATTGCTGCCCTCAGGTGGAATGTTCCTCGCTGAAGTGTATATAATTGAGGCTCTTGTCAGCCAGACCGGTTCTTCTTAACACAGCATCATCTTTAGCAAAAGTTATTTTTGGTCGGCCACGCCTGGATTTACCTTCAATTTTTCCAATTGTGGCTTTCGTTTTCGGTTTCTAATTTTTTTGCAAATTTGACTTAGTACTGTTTTTAAAAGTAGGTATTGTTTGATGGCCTCCGATTCCTGAACAGCGGCTGTACAATTACTCAAGTATACAAATGTTAGTTTTATACCATTACTATAATATTCTAATTTATTGAAATAAAATATCTTAGTTTCGCTCTTAATAAATATATTTGTTGCTGCGGTGACAACGGTTCACATTTAGACATATTATATGTATGTATATGTAGGTCGCCATTTGTATCCGCGTCTTTTTGATAATCCATTATCATTCTTGTAGAGTGCTTACCATGCGTTTTGCAAGAGTTATAACGTTAATCATACTTACGTTTTTATTATTTCTAGGACGAAGGAAATTTTTATTTGGCTAAATGGAGTGGATTTTAGTAGCAGCAATACTTACTAGCCTAGTTATCATCAACGTACATTCTAAAGAATGTGAGCTGACAGAAACCGACTTGTTCTGTAAGGATGTTACCCTAGAACAGGGAAAAACTCAACTAGTGAACTCCAACCGAGCAAAAGTAACAAACATATCATTCTATAATTCCCACATCATGACTATTCCTTCTGGACTTTTCACTGGTTTTACTAACGTCCGCTCAGTTTCATTTGACTATAGCAAGGTGCGTACCATAGAACCAAATGCATTCGGGGACATGCCAAACTTAAAAATATTGCGACTGCGCCATAATAATATTCAAGAAGTAGTTGCTGGTACATTCAGAGGACTTGCCAATTTAGACGAATTGCAGTTGAGCTCCAATAATATCGTGGAAATAAAACCTGGGGCCCTACCATCACTTCTAAAACTGAAGACGTTATGGATTGATAAAAATAATATCTCTGAAATCCCTGATCTAAACTCACTAGAAAATTTGGAACTGCTGGTTCTAAGTGACAACAATATTTCAGAAATAAATCCAGGAGTGATGACTTCATTGACTAATTTGAAACAGTTGGCTCTTGACCATAACAACATAATGGAAATCCAAAAAGGTGTATTGGATTCTCTTGTGAGTTTACAACAGTTATGGCTTCGTAACAATCAGATAGCAGAAGTACCAGAGGGCCTAAATTCTTTAAGGAATTTGAAATGCTTGTATACGGATAATAATAATATTTCAGAAATAAGGCCAGGAACACTGAATGGTTTAATCCATTTGGAACAATTAGCACTTAATAATAATATCTTAAGGGAATTGAAATCCGGAGTTCTGGGTTCTTTAATTAACCTAAAGTTGTTGTGGTTACATGACAATCAATTAACAGAACTACCAGAAGACCTCAACTCGTTAACAAACTTGGAATTGCTACATCTTAGTAAAAACAACATCTGTAAAATAAATACAGGGGCGTTAAGCTCAATGATCCATTTGAAACAGTTGGTTCTTGACAATAACAACATAACGGAAATTCCAAAAGAAATATTTGAATCCCTTGTGGGTTTACAACAATTATGGCTTCGCAACAATCAGCTAACAGAAGTACCGGAGGACTTAAACTCTTTAAGGAATTTGAAATGGTTGTATATTGACAATAACAAAATATCAAGAATAAAACCGGGAACACTGAATGGTTTAATTCATTTAGAACAATTAGCATTTAATAATAATAACATACGGGAATTGAAATCGGAAGTTCTGGGTCCCTTAATTAACCTAAAGATGTTGTGGTTGCATGACAACCAAATAACAGAACTACCAGAAGACCTCAACTCGTTAACAAACCTAGAATTGCTGTATCTTAGTAACAACAACATTTATAAAATAAATCCAGGGGCGATGAAGTCACTGGTCCATTTGAAACTGTTAGTTCTTGACAACAACAACATAAAGGAAATACAAAGAGGAGTGTTGGATTCACTTGTAGGTTTGGAAAAGTTATGGCTTCGCAACAATCAATTAACAGACGTGCCAGAAGACCTTGACTCGTTAAGAAACTTGGAATTTCTGTACCTTAGTGACAACAACATATCGAAAATAAATTCAGGAGTCATGGACTCATTGAGTCATTTAAAAGAGTTGGCGTTTGACAATAATAACATGATTGAAATACCAAAAGGAGTTCTAAATTCCCTTGTGGGTTTAGAAATGCTATCGATCCGCGACAATCAATTAACAGAACTACCAGAAGATCTACATTCTTTAAGGAATTTGAAAAAGTTATATATTGAAAACAATCAAATCTCTGAAATAAAACCAGGAGGACTGAGTGCCTTGATTCGTTTAGAAGAATTATCGTTTGAAAATAACAACATAAAGAGATTACATTCTGGAGTTCTGTATTCCTTCACCAACCTAAGGTTGTTGAATTTGTGTAACAACCAAATAACCGAACTTTCAGAAGACCTTAGCTCGTTAAGAAACTTGGAATTTCTGTACCTTAGTAACAACAACATATCTAAAATAAATTCAAGAGTCATGGGCTCATTGATTCATTTGAAAGGGTTGGCTCTTGACGGTAACCACATACTGGAAATACCAAAAGGAATTCTGAATTCCCTTGTGGGTTTAGAGAGGTTAGGTCTTCAAAACAATCAATTAACAGAAGTGCCGGAAGATTTAAAGTGTTTAAAGAATTTGAAAGCTTTGAATATGGATAATAACAATATTGTTGAAATAATGCCAGGCAAGCTGTGCTGTTTGATTCATTTAGAAGAATTATCATTTGATGGTAACAACATGAAGGGACTACGATCTGGAGTTCTAAATTCCTTGGTAAACATGAACATGTTGAATTTATGTAACAACCAAATAACAGAACTGCCAGAAGATTTTAACTCGTTAAAAAACTTAAAATTTCTCTATTTTAGTAACAACAATATTTCGAAGTTACATCCAGGAGTGATGAACTCATTGATCCATTTGGAACAGTTGGCTTTTGATGGTAACGACATAATAGAAATCCAAGAAGGAGTTCTAAATTCCCTTGTTAGTTTAGAAATGTTATCGCTTCTAGGGAATAAATTAACAAGTTTACCGGAAGATCTACATTCTCTAAGAAATTTGAAATCGTTGTATATCGAAAAGAACGAAATTTCAGCAATAAGGCCGGAAACGCGGAGCGCCCTAGAAGAATTTACATTTGATAATAACTACATGAGGGGATTACAATCGGGAGTTCTGTATTCGGACATTAAACCAGGGATAATGAATCTTAATAGTAACAGTATGAAAAAAGTAAAAGGTAGAGTTTTCAAAAGTCTCATTAACCTTCAAGTATTATGGCTTGGTGAAAACAAACTATTTCTAGTTCCGGAAGACCTGAATTCATTGGTTAACTTAATATATTTGAATTTGTCTAGCAACCATTTGACTGAACTTAAATCATACTGTTTTTCAAATTTGTTTAAATTGAAAGCACTGTATCTGGATTCCAACCAGTTGAGATATATTCCTAAATATGCGTTTAACAATTTAACGGAGTTGCAAGCATTACATTTGCAAAATAATTCCATCTCTCATTTGGGAGATCGTTGTTTTCAAAACTTACCTAACTTAATTGAACTTCGATTCGAGCACAATATACTGATAAATATTGATTTTCAAGAATTTAATGGCTTCAACAACTTAGAATTGATTAATTTGGGCCACAATAGGTTGACAGTAATTTCTGAAGATTTCTTGCACATTTCAAACAAGTTGAAAGAGATTTATCTAAATAACAATGAAATTGTTGGGTTTACCTTCGATATTGGATATTTTTTCTATCTTCATTCGGGATTAACCAAGATTTCGTTGAATAATAACGCTTGGCAGTGTGTCGATTTGGAAAGAACCGTTCGGGCAATTCAAAGTAATTTAATTATTGTGGATAATGACACTGTAAACCAATTAGCTGTTAATGGAATTACTTGTAATAATGTAGAGGATGAAGACAGTGAATTTCCAGACAATTTTGAAGAGAGTCGTGTCTATACAGTTTCAAATTAGAAAATATTTTGTAAGTATTTTTTTTGTATTGTTTACATTCTTCTCTGTTGTACTATTCAATAAACAAACGTGATTAAGTAGAACACCTTCAATATCCATAGTGACAACTGCGGTAACTTTAGTCCTTTTAGTGCAACTTTGACCTATAGGGAGCGGTGTTTGCAATTTCAGTCTCCAATTTCGAAATGAAGTATTGATTACAAAACAAGTAACGTAACCATAAAGCAGAAACTAAAAAAATAGAGTAATCTCAAAACATCCTTACGTAATTAATCCCTTTTCTTCTTCCTTATCATAAAAATCGTCTCTCAGAATTTGCAAGAGCTCATGCTGATTGGATGAAAGATCAATGCATAGTCTGTTTACTGATGTGTCAATTATGAAAATCAGGTGAACGTCTACGAGTTTTCGGAGAGAGGGTACAGCGAACGGTAAACTAAATACAAGGTGTGATCAAATAATACGGGGAATGGCCGTGCAGCAGGTACTTAAGTAAAGTTAATAAATATTTATAGATGTGTGGTTGTTACCCTAAAGACTGTCCAAATTTGTTATAGATATTTAGAATCGTTTGAAGACGAAGAAAATCCTTCGATTGACAATTCGAGAGTAAATTCAAGATTTGAACATCTCATTCGAGTTCGTCCAACAAATTTGAACAAAACATACAAACATGAAGCTTTATTCTCTTAGTTCGTGGCTGAAAAGAAAAGTTAATGTTTGCCCGCATCCTTCGTATTCACTTGATTTCGCCCCCTGCCACTACCTAAACATTGAATGAACAT
This sequence comes from Limonius californicus, assembly GCA_014611495.1. Classification (NCBI taxonomy): domain Eukaryota; kingdom Metazoa; phylum Arthropoda; class Insecta; order Coleoptera; family Elateridae; genus Limonius; species Limonius californicus. Next base: position 25,987 of record JABXWE010003888.1, read on the forward strand.
TAAAATTTACACGTTTTAAGTCGATCCCAGATAATTAAAAGGATTGAAGAAAGATAATTTTCTGCGCTGCTTCCATACGAGGTAAAAGTAATGAGAATAACATAAAAAACCTTTTATTAAAAAAACATACCATTTAATTCTCTGGGAAACACAACGATTTCAGTGACGCTCGTCGCGGCTGACTGGAGGTTTTCAACAGTACCAAAATGGTGTCCTTTTGGATGAATTTTGGTTTTGGGAAACAGAAAAGTCACACGGTGCCAAGTCAGAGCTGTAGGGTGGGTGGGGAAGGGTAGGGATGTTATACAGTGTCAAAAACTCCCTCACAGACAAAAACGTGTGACCCGGCGCATTCTCGTGGTGAAAGGTCCACGTTTGCAACGTTAAGGCGCACTCACAAAACTATTCTGATGGGAGAAATTATTTATGAACTACTTGACAGTAAAAAAACTATGAGCATCTTTTTCGATTTGCTCATGCGAGTTTTCTTCGGTAGAGGTAAATTGAAAGTGTGTAATTCAGAATTCTGCTTCTTTGTTTCTGGATAGTATTCAAAAACCCATGTTTCATCTCCAGTAATCACTCTAAACAAAAGTCGGGCTCCGTTGTCCAACAGTTCGTGGGAAATGGACAGATGATTCTCCTTCTGCTCATACGACAAGTTTGCTCCTCTACATTTTTGTCCATGACGAGAGTGAAAGACAAGGGTGGATTTTTGTAACATACCCACACTTCAAAAGACAGGGGCTCAACTGAGCCGTATACTTGAGACACCACCGCAACAACATCCATGTCCACTTTCTTCGAGCAGTTCTCACGGGGAGCGTAAAAAATCAATCGTATTACTTTTGGAACGAACCTCGTATGTAACAAATTCACTGCCATCCATCACTGATTCTATGATCCATGTAGGGCTTGGCCTGCTCACTGACTATCTTCCATTCTTTTCTATTTAAAGCCTTCCTTCTTAATTTTTTCTCATTCAACTATTTTAGATCATCTTCCACGTTTTCACTCAATCATTTCGTAGACCGGCCTCGTCTCCTCGTCCGTTCTGGCTTATGTCTTTTTTAGAATTCGACTGCTATTCATCCTGGTTGGTTCATCCCAACGCTGTGCTTTTACTGTTGCGATTATATCCGGATCATTGCTTGTGGTTCATTCGATTCCTCCATTCTCCTTCTTCTACTACTGCACCGTATATTCGTCTTGGTATCTGTCTTTTAAAGATCCCCATATTTTTCCTCTTTTTTGCTTTAGAACCCATGATTTGCTTGCATATGTAACTGCCGGCTTTCTTATTGTATTGTATGTTCTCTTTTTGGTGTGTTTTGATAGAGCTCTTGATTAGACTATGTTTTATTGCATAATAGCTTCTATTTCCCACTGAGATCCTTGTATTTATTTTTTCATTTGTCTCATTCTATTCTGTGATCGTGTTTAGTCGGTATTTAAATTCCTTAAAGGTGTTGTTATTTATTCTAATGTTTGCATGTTCTCCTCTTCTTAGGCTCTCGTCATGAGCGTATATTTGGTTTTTCCCTCATTTAGATTCAGTCCTCCCTTTTTTGCTTCTTCTTCTTCTAATTCCGAGTATGCTGTCTTCAGAACTTATTTTGTTCTAGTTAGGATCACCACGTCGTTTGCATATGTCAGATATTGGCGTCCTGTTATAAACATTTCCTCGGGCGTTTAAATCTATCTTTCTTATACAGGAGGGTAAGGCACGAGGCAAGAAGGGTAGAGCCTGTCCAACTGCCAACCTCACTGCACGGGTGGTGACTGTTTCGCAACCACCCGGTACCCCCTGCTAGACAACTAACGAGGCTCTGGCGACCGCGTCACGGCGGCGGTATAACCGTTTCATCAGGGACTAAGGAAATGTAATCCCTTCTCAACCCCCCTACCAACCCACAATGGCCAGCGTGGTAGGCTAATTGCCTAAAAACCCCCAAATTCATATGATATGATATAAAGCATACAACGGTCCTCAGTCTCCTGGCTCAGCAGCCAGACAAGATTACGAATGGAAGGTGCGAATAATCACCGGGATCGAGCAGGCTACTACAGAAGACGTAACTTGCATATCGCAACATAAGAACAATGTCATCGGACCAAAAACCACTTGAATTAGAAGAGGAACTCGGTCAAATTAAATGAGGCATCTTGGGAATCAGTGAAGTTAAGAGAAAAGGAGAAAATCAAATAGACCTTAAATCCGGCCATTTATTTCACTATAAAGGAGAGGATGATGTATTAGAGGGAGGAGTAGGTTTCTTCATACATAAAAGGCACAAACAACAAATAAATAAAATTGAAAGTATCTGTCCTAGAGTCATCTATATAATACTTAAGATAAACGAGAGATACATCGTCAAAATCATTCAAGCATACGCACCGACAATAGGCCACAGCGACGAAGAAATTGAAAGCTTCTACGAGGACGTTCAGAAAGCTATGCAACAGGATTCAACGCACTATACTTTTCTGATGGGTGATTTCAATGCCAAACTTGGCTATAAACTTGATGATGTGGAAAACGCCATTGCTCCTTATGGGTACGGAGAGAGAAACAACAGCGGAAGTATGCTTTTAGACCTCTTTATGCATCGTAGACTACATATAATGAAATCTTTCTTCAAAAAGAGTGATCAGCGTAAATGGACTTGGGCAGGTCCCGACGGAGTTACAAAAATGAAACTGACTTCATAATTTCTAGCAGAAAGAATGTAGTCCAAGACGTCACCGTACTCAATAAATTTTCGGTAGGTAGTGATCATAGAATGGTCAGATCAAAAATTACGATATATATAAAATAGAGGGCTAATATGATAACAAAAACTCAGAAAAAGAAATGGATCTCTATTGAAGATACCAGCGCTTATAAGGAACTAATAACATCACAGCTAAAGGAACTGGACAACTTGGATGAAGAGCAAGTGAACATAGAAGACCTGAACATCCAAATAAATTAAAGAAGTCAAAAAGAAGTGCAGAACCAGAACTAATATAAAAGACAAAGATGAGAAATTCAGCCAAAATACAATAAGCCTCATGAAAAGAAGAAGAGAAATGAAGGATAAACATATGATAAACTCTGTAGTAGCAAGACAATTAAACAAAGACATCTCCAAAGCCATTGGAAAGACAATATAATACAGAACAAATATTCAGGGTGATAGAAGAGAACAATAGCTTAAAAGTATTGCGAAGGAAATTAGCCATAGGCAAAAGATACATCTGCAAATTAACTAACAAAGAAGGCATAATCAAAACAAGCAAAGACGACATTCTTAAAATTACCGAAGACTTCTACGCAGAGCTATATAAGCGTAAGCTAGAACCAAATGGAAATTACCAGATACCAAAAATCCAAAATGAGGGATCAAAAAACACTCCAGACATAACGATTGATGAAATCACTGCAGCCCTCTCAGAAATGAAAATCAACAAGTCAGCAGGAGATGACGATTTAGTAAGCGAGTACATCAAAGAGGGAGGTACGACATTAATACATACATACTGCAGAAGCTCTTCAATCACTGTCTTCTGAAAGCGGGGGTCCGCCAAGGGGATACCTACTATCACGCCGAACCTATTGACGGCACTACTCGAACATATGTGCAAACAAATAAACTGGGACAATATGAGTGTTAACATAAATCGAGAGTACCTAAAGCATCTGAGGTTCGCCGACGATATCGTTGTAATTTCAGATTGTATAGACAAAGCAAAAAGATGCTGGAAAGACTATACCAAGAGTCAGGACGCATCTGGCTCAAAATCAATGTCTTAAAAACCCAATATATGACCAACCTCGTAGAAAGGGGGCACATTACAGTGGCCACTAACGAAATCGACCAAGTAACATTTTCCAAATATCTAGGTCACGAAATTCGAGTGGGTCCAAATAATCAAACATGTGAGATTCTGAGAAGAGTAGGTCTAACCTAGGCAGCTTTTGGAAACCTGAGGGAGACACTTAAGTCCGATATCCCTACATGCTTGAAGCGCAAAGTCTATAACCAATGCGTTTTGCCTGTGATGACGTATGGAGCTGAGACACTTACCCTAACTAAAAATCTATAAATAAGTTACGTGTCACCCAGCGCGCGATGGAAAGGCCAATGTTGGGTATATCTCTCCGAGACAGAATCCCAAATGTGGAGATACGAAGAAGAACTTGTGTTATCGATGCAGGTATATTATATTTGTCCAGCCTCCAGGCATTGTTCCTCTGTTCATATTGAATGTGGTAGTTCCTGGATTGTGTTTAGAAGTTCTCTCCTTTCATTTTTGACTAATCCCGCTAACACCCCGCCTTCCCCGGGTGATTTTTTGTTCTTTAGGTTGTCCACTTGTTGTTCTATTTCCTCTTTCGATGGCGGTATTATGCCCAGGTGCGTGCTCTAGTACTTGTTGCCTGCTTCTTCCTCTCGACTGTCACTGTCTTTTAACAAATTCTTGAAATATTCTCTCCATATTTTGACTATCCCTTCTCTTCTGTTACTTGTTCACCTTATTGTCTTTTCTGGATTTGATATTCTTCTGTGTCCGCCTTAGTTCTTCGCCATAGATTTTCCTTTCGGACTTTGTCTCTTTCTTTGTGTGCTTCTCTGCATTCTTTGTCGTAGGTACTATTTGTTAGGTGCGTTTCAGTGTTGTTTTTCCCTGATGATTTCCGATGCTGGTTATTGATGCCACTATACATTCCCATTTCTCCTACGTATATATCTATATGACCCGTGTTATATTTGGGAATATTGTCACTGTTTGGAGGTACTTAATTAGTTGTATTTCCTTGTCCCTGGGTTTTCGTTATCACAGACTCAGTTGCAGTCATTATAAAGTCGCTTATTTACTGTATTATTTGATGATGAAACCTCATATAATCTAATGCCAAACGTTAACATTGGTGAAACGATGGCCGTATGGAACTTGTGGAGCTCATGCAAGGTTGGGCATGTCCTTAACATCTTGAGAATCATTTTTTACTGCATATTTGCGTCGTAGGATTTGTGGTAATACTTAACACATGATAGTACTCACGCTCGCCTAGCTAAAAATGTAAGATAACGCACTGAGAACGATATATTTTGATCAATTAAATTCAGATTAAAGCCTCATCGAACATCTTCGCAACGTTCTAAAATTTCTTACAAGTGTGACGCTCTCTTCTTTGCTTAACTCGTGGACGTCAATTGCACTTCTGCTTATTACGCGCAATTGCTTCGGTTGCCTGGGGCGCCAGATTATGTTACGAAGTTTACTCTCCGTCGCTGATTCGTTGTCCTGGGAGGGATAACGAAGTCCTAGGTAGCTACACTTGAAGACGTCGGTTTCCAGGGGACTGATGTCATTTAACTGCAGTCTCGGAAGCGGTCCTAGATATCTAACTGTACTGCGTCGTGTAAGAATTAAAGCAAGAATGGTTTAATACATTTATTTTAGCGATTAACATATAGAATTTCACAGTCACAATACAGTAGCAATACAGTGACAAAATAACTAGTAGCAAATACGGTAGCAAATACAGTAGCAAATACGGTAGCAATACGGTAGCAAATACGGTAGCAATACAGTAGCAAATACCGTAGCAATACAGTAGCAACTGCGGTATCAATACGGTATATGAGGCAGGAAATCGGATATTTCGGCACCTGATGGGTACAAACCCCGGTATGAACGGACTCTAACGGTTCTCTCTCTCTAGCAAGACGAGAAAATGTGGTGGAAGCCACCGCCTCAGGACATACCCAGCGACGGTATTTCCCGGAAGGAACCTTACGTCAGGACAAACGCAGCCGTAAGGGGGAGATGGAGAAAGGGGATCGGAAAAACACCACCTCAGGATGGTCGCAGCGATGGTGAGTTCCGAAAGGACCTTACGTCAAGACAAACGCAGCCGTAAGGGGGAGACAGAGAAAGGGGATCGGAAAAACACCACCTCAGGATGGTCGCAGCGATGGTGAGTTCCGAAAGGACCTTACGTCAGGACAAACGCAGCCGTAAGGGAAAAGGTGCGGGGTTGATTGATGGAATAGAGAAAGAGAGAGAGGGAGTGAGAGAGCGAGAGAAAGGGAGTGAGAGAGAGAGAGAGAGAGAGAGAGAGAGAGTTAGAACGGTATACAAAACGATTGAATATCAAACAATGCCGAAATACAACAATTCCTTACCCAAACAGTGCCTCGGGGTTGGGATGTACCTGGTCTTCTTCTTCGGTGGTTGGATGGAGCTGCTGGACCTTCTCGAACTGGATCGGGAGGAAGAATGCTCTTTTAATGCTCGAGAGCTTGTATTTATACCCACCACCACCATAACTGTTGCTACAATATTTGGTTTAATTCGCGCATTCCAGCTAACAGTAGGGAATACGTGGCTACCCCACCAACTTTACGGTGTAGATGCGGTTATCTGATCTCCACGCGTAAATGCATTTCCAATAAACCAATTTACAATATTCTGAATTGTTCAACCATAAACGTAACTGGTAATTAAACATTCCTCACATAACGGTATCAAAATAAAACGGTCTCAGATAATATTAACAAAACAAACTAGGAATTCAAAATGTTGCTACACGGTACATAATAAATTAATAACCTTCTTCGGCCTTAAATTCAAAGTATAAATTAAACGGTACATAATGATATTTGCATAAATCGGTAAACACTTCTAAAATGAAAATAATACGGGGTGCATTCGGAAAGATATTGGTCGGTACACAATAATATTACCCAAAAATCAAACTAATAAACTTCTAAACAGTAAACGGCATGTAAACAAATTAAACGGAGTCCTAAATCTCAAAATAATAATACAAAATTAGTAACGCTTCGTTACACAAGATTGTTCAATTCAGCACAGTAGAAAAGCCGAACAGAACACATAAACGTGAATCCACGTTACCTCAGTTCATGCCTGATAAAAAGATACTGTTTGCCGGTATCCGCCGTACGATGGAGCTACGAAAAGGCTCGAAGAAAGATATTTTTCTACAATGCTTCCAGATATAGTAAATTGGCTTATTCACCATATCATTTGATCAAGCCTCATATGATCTAATGCAAAACAAGCATTGGTAGAAGGATTATAAGATAATACACTGACGGCGATGTAATTTGATCAAATAGAGCTCAGACTAAAACAACTTTGTCGAAAATCTTCGCAGCATTCTAAAATTTCATAAAGATTGTGAAATTCAGCACAGTAACAGAGCTCTAATATACCTACCGCAGACGAAGATCAGAATGCAGTGCATCCACAGATATTTGGAAGTATGGGAGAATACCAAGAAGGAAACAAAATTTTTCTTAACGAACAAATATGCATTATTGCTGATTCTTTCTTGCCTTACTTAAAATTCACAGTAGTTAAAAAGTAAAAACAATATTAATAATTTCCACTGGATTTTAGGGGCTACCACAAAATAAATCATTGTCGAAAACACTACATTTATTTAGTTTTGTTTCATAAACCGTACAGACATGTAAGATGATTGCCAGATCAGAGATGGCCCAGAAAACTGTTGAAATAGGAACTTACGGAAGGATGCAGGAAAGGAAGACCTAGGATTTCCATGCAAATATACAAAGAGGGATGTAGAGTTGTGAATTAACAAGAGGATGATTGAAAGAAATTTACATTTTTATATTAAACTGTCCTTAATCAAAGTTATCAAGATTTTTGTAAACATTTTCTTTATAAATAAAATAATTAATTCTTTTATAAATGGTCCGACATATTAAGAAATTACTAAATAAGCTATAACATTTAAAATGCATTTTCCTTTATTAACTGAAACGTTCCTACATTTTCATTTAGCCATGCAATCCATTTTTCATCAACAATTTTATTGAATGTTATTTCTTGAAAAACCTCGCTCCTACTTGTTTCAATAAACCCCATTTTTTCGAACATTTTGATACTGACAACGTTATCGAACGATATTTTAACGACATACTGTTGGACTTGCAAATGCATTATGCCATAAAGCAACATCAGCAACATTGCTTGCCAACCGAGGTGCTTCCCCCTTGCTTGGGGCTCCGCTATCATAATTTCAGCCTCTGCCACCATTCTATCAACGTCATTAGCAAAAAATAGATTCGTATCACCAATCATGGCATCTGAAAAATATTTAAAATTAATTGAAACTTTTCCGTCTGTTTATTTTTAGTACTTACCAATTTCGTTACGATTTTTATCATACATATGTTTGTCTAGAACTATAAATGTGCATTCTAAAAAATACAACCATTAAGATAATATTTAAAGGAAAATTCAGTAGATGTTTGCTAACTATTTTCATCCCGCATCCACGATTCTTGCATTTCATATTCTTCTTCCAAGGTTAGAGGTAAAGAAGCTGTAAAATGCTGAAGCTCCTCGGATTGCATCCAGTTATGGTACCTACATATAATCAAAGTTATAAACACATACAGACTATTTTAAAAACTTACTTTTCTACATGTTGTTTTCGGTATGGTATTAACATAACGTCTTTACCAACGATGGTTGTGAATTTATTCAACAACATGCTGATGGGATGTTTTAAAAAAACGGAAGGTCAATCAATAATATTTTGGGAGAATAAAGTAGAAAATATAAAGTAGTTTACAGTCTAACCTAAAATTCAAAATTTTAACCTAAAAATTTACAACTGTCATATTGAACGCTGTGTCTAGAGTAGAGACGGTGGTGGTTTAAGCCCGCTTGGCTCCAAAAACAATCTAATTTTGACGCCCTCCTCCTAAATACTTTCTTCACGACCTTACTTACCTATCCTGCAACTATTAGGAGGTAGAAAAAATTCGGAACAAGGTGGATAAACTGCATTCCTGTTTATAAACATAAGCTGAATATTACATAAACATTTAAATGTATATTTGTAATATTTCGTTTCTTATAAATTTTACAGTCTATTATATTTTAATAAATTAATATTATGTCAAAAATAGGTCATGTTATAAAATTTTTATATTTATTGGCATATCTTTTATTATCAAGAAATGCTTACTGAATTGGGATACGAGATGGCGCAATTAAATTTACAAATGGCTGGCGTAAATGGGATACAGTTCATTAATGGATATGTGGTTATACGAATGTTGCTATTTTGCTATTAAAAATGTAAGAAAAGTTTGAGTGTAATTCTTCAGTATGTCGGCGTAGTTATTCCACCGATAAAAGGAAAACAACTGCTGAAGGCTGACCGTGTCAGTTCATCTGGCAGAAGAGAGCATGCCATTGTTGCGTTGTGTTTGTATTTATCTAAAATGAATGCACAATTACGCAAACTAAACCCTCAAATTAGAAAATAAAATACTGTGCAAAAAATATATCTACGAAATAAGAAATTACGCAGCTTATACAGTATATACATATGTTTACTTGTTGTTTCAATACTCTAGATTAAATTGATTAGTTACACTAATACAAAAATAGGTATAAAAATATACATAATTATAATTTATATACAAAAGAACTAGTTTCATTTATTTGTTGTTTTAATTCTGTTGATTCTTCCTGTATGACGCAATTTTGTTGCACCATGTAGAATAGTGGTCACTTCTGTCCTGCTTTTTTAATTTCACATAATAAACTAAATCTAAAACCATTTTCTACAATAATGTCTAAGAAATACTTAGTTTATAACTATCTTAACGATATATTAGATACATATTAAAGTGTTTTCTATGCGATTTTTATATTAAATTTTGGAATAAATGTGAAGTATTGCAACCGTGGCAGAATGGGGGGATTCCCTGCCGGCCGCCGGGGAAATACCAATGTATGTTGAAGTACCATCTTCAAATCAAATTTTTGTAAAATTTTTTAATGTAAATTAATAAAAGATAGATGTAATAATTTCGAGGCGGTGGTTTAAATATTATAAGGTGTAATAATAAAAAAATAAATATAGGTACACACAAAAATGTTTACATAGAAATGGAGAAAACTAAGACGCTCCAGTTTGAAAAAGTTAACGGAAATGGAGGACTTAACAAATATAAATGAACAGGCGATAGGGCGCTCGCTTTCTGAGTAAAACGTCGATTCTGGCTTGGGTTCGAAACCTAAACATTACTAGGCAGATTTATAAAAATCTTGTCCGCAACCCACCATACACAAATTCCCAATCCGGCTTGCAACTGTCGGATCTTAATGCTGAAAATCTTCTCTGTAATGTTTGTATTTTGGCTTCGACGTTAAACTGTAGGCCCCCATGTTTCTACCTTAACGCTGAGGAGAAATACGTGGCAGAGAAGAGGCCGATGCCCAGCAGTGTAATAAAAAGACTGTCAATGAATATGGGAAAGGCAAACACTATTCCTACAATTTCCATAAAAAAGTCGTACCAAATGGAGCGACTATAAAAAAGATTGTTAATTTATTCCAAAATTAAAGATGGCTTTGGTTGCTTTTGTTCTGTATATGTATTTTTGAAGTTTGGATTATACATAATTCAATTAAATATGTCTTGCGAAGAATTTCAACAGGTTAAATTTTTTAATTTCATAATCACAGAGTTCGTTAATTCAATCGAAAGAATTTTCCCAAATACAGAAATACAATTATATTTTTATTTTTTATATTCTTTTTAACACTATAACCCCGAAGGGTTATGTCCTTATCTTACAGATGTATTAAGATTACGATCCATTTCTTAAGCTGGATCAGTCCTCGTCACGTCCTTTTAGTTACAACTTAGCGTTATTTTTGACAGACTCCACTACTTTCCACCTAGGTGTTCTATTTTTGCAATTCCTCTATTTATTAACGTCCATTTCCAAGTCCTTCAACACACTCTCTGCCATCTGTTCCTTGGTCTTCCTCTTGCTCTAATATTTGCTGGAACCCGTTCCGTTATCACTTTAACCATCCGCTCCTCTTTACACCTCATAATATGCCCAAACCATTTTATTCGTTGCGTCGTTATGAATTTAACTACGTCTTTGACAGCTATTTTCGCCAATATTTCGTGATTCATTCTGTTTTTTTTTCTGTTCTACTGGTCCCAATTATTGTTCTTGGGATCTTTCTTTTTTGTCTTCTTAGCTCTGCTTCTTACGCCCTCTTAAATGCCTCTGTTTTCATTGTAAAGGTTATGACTGGCGTCATTATTGTTTTGTGTCTGCTAATCTTGTTATTTTTACTTAGGGTTTTACTTTTTAATAGTGGTTTATTGTCGTAGGGTGCTTTGTTCCCATTCTACATAGTTTCCTTGAGTTCTTAAAAAACGCCGACCTTGTCTGATTTGTTGATTTGCAGAACCGTTTGATTAAGACTTTTCGACTTATTTTTAATAGTACTGTGCATCCGTTAAATATTTAGTACACTTTTGAACACCCTCTTTAACCATTATTAATTCTCAGGCAGGCAATATTTTTTAAAACATCGCAAAACAAGGACTCATTTGATTATAGATTTTGTCCAATATGAACTATACGTATTTGGACAATATTTATATTCTAGCAGGGTGCTGTCAGAAGTAAACAGATATTTGAGTGTAGTTTATAGGAAATAATTTAACATTTCGTGTTTTGAGTGAACAATTAATTTATAAAAATGGGTAGAAGATCAATAAATACCACTAAAAGTGGTAAATATATGAATCCAACCGATCAAGCAAGTAAGTAAATTTTTTAGGTTAGATTAATCCTAACATACCATTTATTTAAATAATAAACCTAAATTTTTCGATTTTAGTGTGACTTTAATTGTTTATCTTATATCAAGAACAAACACTTATTAGATTGTTAACAAATGTAGATTAATTTACGCTCAATATCAAACATTCTCTAAATCGTACTGCCTAAGGAATAACAACTTTAGGGCTGTTTGCTTTATAATTATGACTTTATGATTGCATTATTATGTTGCTCTAAATATTATACATTTTGTAGGAAAAGAAGCAAGGAAGCTTGAATTAAAAAAGAATAAGAAACAACGACAAATGGTAAGAGCTGCTGTACTAAAAGGAAAAGACCCTAATCAGATATTAGAAGAGCTGGAAAAAATAGACCAAATGGGTATGTGCTTGTTAAAATTTTTTATTGGCTTGCTTTCATACTCTGTTTTTTGGTATTCATCACCTTTTGGTTTTTGTAATAGAATTCAATGTACATCAGCCGTCTCCTTTAAATGAGAAAGTTCTGAAGGATAAGAGAAAAAAATTAAGGGACACATTGGAAAGGGTCCTTAATATGTATGTAAGTAGAAAAGCTAAACTGTTGTAAATTTTTAGTAATTTTAAAAATAATTTTGTTCAAATGTTTAGCACCGAGATGATCCCGAAAAATGGGCAGACCTCAAACGAAAACAGTCGGATTATGAACACAAACGAAACCAAATTGTAGCATTTTATGAGTCGGTGAAAACAGCCCAGCAAGTATCCGTGGACGAAATTCCCCTACCACAAATGCCTGAGCAGCCATCTGTTAACGCACCTTCACAAATTCCACTGCCCACGGAGGTGCAAAAACCCCAACATACCATCTATTCCATTGCCACCGCCCTCAAGCTTCAAGCATTGGTGAGTGTCTACACTGGTTCAATATTCTACTAATAAATAGGATCTGTTAATTGTTTCTTCCTGTTGTTTAAATTCGTAATAATTAATAAGTCAAAACAATATTGTTAATAATTAAAATCTTGGTCTTTGTTTTCGTTCAAATCTTTCAATTGCGGTGAATTTCGGTACCCAATTTATTAATTTATTTCGGGTGTAGTTGTTGAATGTTTGGAAATTTAAAAAGCTGCAAGTATATCCAGTTTACGTACGTATCATTGCACAAGTGTAAAAATCTTGTGTTGTTTAATCTTAGTGAACAAGTATTTTGCTTAGAAAAATTTTCTGAGTCTTTGTAACAGACTCTCGATTATCTGCACTCACATTAACTGGGATAATAAATAATTCGATTTTTTAAAATAATATTTCAAAAACTATAAAATCTGAAAATAATTTTTCATCCAACTCTGTAATATTAAGTAGCTATTAGAAAATAAAACTAATGAAACTGGGAACTTGTAGATTTCCGCAATTCCGGGAATCCCTGATTGATGACATGCTTGCAAATTATTACGTTTTTTACGCATGTCGTACATACATACATGTCATATATTTTCAAGTTACAGTGTAAATTTCCCATCAGTTTATGTTTCTGTATCGTAATAGGTGAACGCTCAACTATTTTAATCATCTTTTAAATCCTTACTGACAATGTCTAAACGTAAAAATGTTGCTGTTACTACAAAACAAAAACTTGAAATAATTGAAGTAAGCAAGGTGGCCGACAACTGCAAGTACTGGTCAAAGAGTAGTTAAGCAACGAATGGCGCCAAGACCTACGTTAACACGCTGCTACCTCGGAGAAGAGGGAGGAAAGGAAGAAAAGAGAAAGATCCACAGATGACGACAAATCCCCCAAAGGAGCAGTCGCAAAAAAAAATTGGGCGCAGACCATGCTAACACTACATGTAAAGGAAAGAAGGGAGAACGAAAAAGTGAACCCACGATACGAGGAGGACTTAAATGCAACCCTGAGGAACACTACGAAGACAACACAATCTCAACAGAAGTCAAACAACTAGCAGGAAATGAAAGTGGGACAGAAACACAAATGACGACAAGCATATAGAAAGAGCAACGAAATAAACAGGAAGACAAAAAGAAAACAGAAAAAGAAATGAAAAAGAAGAAAAACAAAGAGAGAAATTGAAAATGAGAATTGGAACATGGAATGTGAAAACAATGCTAGAAATGGGGAAAATGGAAGAAATAGGGAAAGAGATGGAGAGATAGAAAATAGGAATATTGGCACTACAAGAAGTAAGATGGAAAGGAAAAGGAAGACTAGAGAAAGAAAAATTTACAATGGCGTATGGAGGGGAAGAAAAACAAGGAAAGAGTGGAACTGCGTTTATGGTACATAGAGAGGTAAAGAAAAGAATAATAGAATTTAAGAAAGTAAATGGTAGGATATCGTATCTGCGAATAAAAAATAACATAGCAAACATTACAATAATAAATACATATGCACCCACAGAAGTGGCAACAGAAACGGAAAAAGACAAGTTCTATGAAAAATTAGAAGAAGTATGTGAAAGAGTACCGAAACACGACACAATAATAATAGCAGGAACCTTAATCCTAAGATAGGGAAGGGGGAATTGATAAGGAAGGTGGCAGGGAAACATACCATACATGACAAAACCACAGATAATGGAATGATGCTATGCAACCTAGCCGCGCAAATGAATATGATAATAGCTAGCACAATATTTCAACATAAGAAGGAACATAAAACGACATGGTTACTGCCAGGAAAGACAGAAGGAAACCAAATCGACCATACCATAATTAAGATGTAAGAACCTATAGAGGAACAAGCGTAGACACGGACCACCAATTGGTAATAGCGAAAGTAAAACTGAGAGTAGTAAAGAACAGACAGGAAAGAAGTCTAAAAAGAAGATGGAACATAGAAACACTACAGAACAAAAAAAAA
>JABXWE010003889.1:0-38131 GCA_014611495.1 Limonius californicus
TTCTGAGCTATCCTAATGATTAAGTTTATATCGTATATATATATATATATATATAGTGTATGTAATACAACTGACTTATGTAGAAACATTAACAAAATGTACAATTAAAATTTACTAAATTTAGACGCCTTCAAACCTGATATCGTTGGGGCGAATATCGAATGATAACTTTCCTTTCAACGGTTTATCTAAAAGTTCTCCGCTGTGCTGGATAGCTTATTTAGCATTAGGGGGAAGCTGATCCATATGTTCGAAGTATTTCTTTCGCATCTTCGCCAAATAAAATGCTACTGTCAAATACAAAATTATTATAATATTTTTTCAATCGAAATAAACTTGATCGAGAATATTCGAATATCCTGTGTTATTTACGAGAGAAGTATCCTATTTCTGTCGATTATATTTTATATGCTACGTGACAGGTTTTGCTTGAATACCACAGGAAGTTATTCTTCATTTCTTAGACGTATAAAAACGTTGAGATGTTCGAAAGCACACCTGCTCGCATGGTAATAACTAGGAAAGAATATAGTTTCTATAGCCTTTATGGCATTCAGTTTTATAACTATATGATCCTACAAAAACTTTGTTTTATAACGAACAAGGTGCTTCACCTTTAAGCCTACAAACAAGTTATGGTCCCAAGGGAGCACAAAGTAGAGCTTTTGAATTGAGGATGTTGGCTCAAACTGAACACTGCCTATTTCGGCCTACGGATAAGCGATCCGACGCGTATTGTGTTCATATTTATGAGGCATATGTAAAATGTACTAGAAAGGATATTGAAATGCATATCCGGAAACCTAAGGAGGAATGCTTTTATTCCAAATTATTTTTTGGAAGCCATTGATTCTTTAGAAGCAAATAATTTTTAAACGCACAATGTGTATTGTTAAATTAATTATAAATTGCGTAATAAGTTATTGGGATCTCTAATACCGTAGAAAATCTAAGTCGGATGAATTACGAAAATATACAAACTTAAATGCTAATGAATATTCAAATAGGAAATTTCATCTTACCAGTATAGTTTTTGGGCTGTGCAAAAAAGAATCAAGTTCGTTTTTCGCCCTTGTACAGTTATGAAAATTTTACATCCACGATCCACAATATTTACACTAGAATATCGCAGTAGCATCAACATTTTTACTTGACGTTTCGAGGTTACAGGATTATCACTAAGTTTATTTTCGGTTCTGGGTAACATATTAAATTTCGTAAAATTTAATAAATAACATTATATTTTAATAGGATTTCATCAATGCATTATATGATACTACTTATATAACGCGAACAGCTCCTATTTACAAAAAATTTCGGCAAAACCACACGTTTTATGTCGATTCAGAAAACAAATTATAATCTTCCTCATAATCTTCAGCGTAAAACTATAGTTACAACTAATAACTATTATATAATTATCTAATTAATTTTAAATTTCTATACATCTTTCTCCACATTTGTGGTATTTTATACATAATAGTAATTTGCATAACATACATTTTATCGTGTAATACATTTCATGCTTGAGGATGGTGAACGCAGGAATATAATTTTATCTATCGCATACAAGTATCTTTGCTACGAAAACTATTTTTAATAAAAATGGACTAAAACAAGACAGCTTAATGGAATTTACGCCGTTCTTGAGTGAACTTTTTCCATAAAACCTCGAAATATTTTATTTTGATAGGTAGAACATTCTATTTTGAATTATGGCATACTTATGTGAGGGGGTTATATATATTTGCAGTTTGAACGTCCGTTGGTGTGATGTTGTTGTTTGGTTTTGGAAAGGAAAGGTGTAGGTTTTTCAAGAACCTATTTACCTATAATTGTTTTTCCTAAAAAGCTTATCGCGTTATTATTTGAGCTATATGTTTATCATTTATTGTAAATGTTGTGTCTTTCTTAACTGAATATTAGAGCTGCGTGCTCAGTAATGATGTTGTGTGCACCTAACTAAATATTGGGCTGTGTGCTAAGAAGTTGTTATTTGAACAGAGGGTTCTTAAACCTAGCTTTCCATTAGGTTGTCGACGTTATGGACATGATTGACAAGCGCGACGGGGTCGAGGTTCTTCTTCGGTTATATGCAGTGAGCTATCGCAAGTGCCATACGGTTACGCGAATGCGTTTAGTAAGATATAATCTGGTAGTTTAACAATTGCTTTTGGTTTTCTAATAGTGATGGAATGGATGAATTGAATGTTTAATATTCGAATGATTTTAATAATCGAGATATTCATTCGAATGAATCAATCCAATCCTAAATGCGAGCGCATGTGGGAAATGTCTCGCATGCTGCTTTTCGAATGATGCCTTTCTGGCACATAAACTGATAGTCTAACAATGGCTTTCGGGTTTGTAATAGTAATGGGCATAATCGAATGATTCCAATAATCGAATGATTACTATTCGAATGATTTTAATAATCGAGATATTCATTCGAATTAATCAATCGAATCCTAAATGCGCGCGCATGCGAGAAATGCCTCGCATGCCGCTTTTCGACCGATGACGCTCCCGCTCTGGTCTCGAATTGCTTTTTTCCCGTTTCGACTGGAACTGCTCTATATTTATTTAAATTACGTCACGTTGTAAGATTAACCTGAAAGTAAATGCCATTTAATGGGTTTCCCTGTTATATTATATTTTATTAAACATTAACGATATTTCTAATTACTTTATTAGGTATAACTGACTAATAGTTTATATCTTTAAAAACGTAATCATGACGACCAATTCAGCAACTAAATATTTTAAACGGAAGGTAATTTGAGAAGTCGCACAGATTACAAATGATGGTAGCTATTTAACATAAAAAAATGGGTTTATTTGATATTGTTGACATAAATTTCTGAAATTATTTTATTTATTTATCTAGTTTATGACAATAATATATACAATTAAATAATAATCAATTTCAAAAAAATTTACAATTCCTATTTTTGAATTTAAGCATAGAAAAGTAGAAGTAAATAATCGTAACTTACTCCTGTTTAGTTCGAAATTATAAAAACCAATTAATTAATATTTTAATAACAAATTTATTGCAAATATTTAAAAACTGTATTGCTTAGGTTTACATTAAATATACTTTTATGAAAAAAAAACAGCATTCACAAACAAAATACATTATAAATGCTGAAACTACCTCATTCCTTTAGCATTACATAACATATCCTAAGGATTTGTGTGTATTAAATTCCTCTGTAAGCATCGATGATTAGATTTTGTAGGTATTTTGAATATTATAATAAACTAATACTATTTGCGCCATTTGGTTTTAATTCACTGATTGTAAAGTTAGTTTTGAATGTAATCAGCTTTAATACCTGAGCAATGTGCTGATGCACCGAAACCACGTATTTATATCGCAGGTGGAAACGTTATATCACGTTAATGCATCCTCCATGCTTCAAAAGTCTAGAATTTTGCTTATGAGATTGGGACATTTTTACGGTGATAATGTAATCAGATTATCAAAGGTCGCCATATAATTATCCAAGACACAAATGTTTATCAGTACATCTTAGTATGTAGATTTGTTGTAGATGTAGATGTGTGTTATTTCAGCGGGGATGCGTTTGGCCATCTTCAATTCATTCTGTCGCTTGAACAAAAATTACTTTTTGGATTTACAGTTTCTTAGGAATGTGTAATTATTTTTATTGTTATTCTACAATAAAAAGATTTCCATTTAAGAAATAAGTGGCACTGAATAGGGCGCATTAATTCTTTTAGGTCGATGTGAACTAGTTAAGTGCTTTATCTCTTTCGATATACAAACTGTTTTCTGTTGTGTGCCTATGTTTGTCATTTCTTAAGAACCACAGAGATTATTACGTAAAGATTAAATGAAAATGTCAACGATTTACAAATAACAAATCAGATTTCTTTGGATACGTGAGTACATTGCTATGAACCGCTTCCTTAAAATTTTGTATTTCTTGGAGTCCTTTCATCTCCTTAACGTTCTTTGCCACATTGCGGGGTGCATAACACTGGTAATAAGCAACAAAATTTAGTTTGCCTTTGGTGCGCATTGTATACACAAATGAAGTTTTAACATAATGTTCATAAAGTTCATAGCGTGACCGCTTCAGGATATTACAGAAGACAACGAAGCCGCAAATTCCCTCGCTTCCGGAAGCAAACATGCACAATGCTTAGGTATTATTTTCACTCTATCAACCACAACACACAGTATACTAATACTTTATAAGAACAATACGTATCCTTTATTGAAACTGAAAGGCTTTATAATGCTGCAGGAATATACACCTATGTACTTTGAAAATAAATTGTGTTAGGCGCTCGTCTTTCATAAATTTGAGCATGAGATCTTTTATGCAAATTAGATATTTTTTAAGGTAAATTTTGCCCACATATTTGAAAAGATTTAGATATAATTAATATTTACAAAAGTAATTTACAGGGAAGATATGTTGTGCTTTCAGGACACGTTTTACACGTTGGTCTTAAGCATATTACTTTTACCTTCCTTGACATTTTCTGTTGTACCAGAATAGTTTAACAGGTAGTTTTTAGTAAATTTTCAATCAATAAATATGGTAATTGTTTTGAATATAATTTTTGAAGATATAAAATTATTTTTGCGTATAATAACCAACCCGTAGTACTTGTGTTATCTTCATATCTTTCCTTTTCTGTAATTAAATTAATTCTTCTCCTTAACGTGTGCCAGCAAACATTTTTTTAATGAAATCTTCTTTACATAATATTAATACATTCACATACATATATAATAAGAAGTTCGAAAACGTTCTCACTTATCTAGATTTTTACTTCTGGAACAGTGCTTGATGATTATAATAATTTTAACACCTTTTAGTAAACATTGATTTAGCTACCCAAATTTTGCCTCAATATATTAAGCTTCGAAGCAGTTGTTAATAATATCCGTTAGGTTAATCCTTTAAAAGGGTCGGCAGATAAGTTAAGAATATTTCTGCTTGTTTCATTTTATTACTGTGGGGTTGTTATCAAACAAAATTATTAATTACTCATGTGCTTCGCCTGACATTTCTTCAGTTTGGTGTACTAACAATGATCACGTGGCTAAATTCACGTAATTTTTCAGCATGGTGAAATTGCAAATATAGTTTTAACTGCCATTTGAGAAAGCGTGGTGTTTTTAATTTAGAAGGAAGTCGAACGAATTAAGAAAATATATTTAGAAGGAACTCGATTAGATTGTAAATTTGTTTCTCAATGATTTGCTACCATAATCCACTACCAAGCACGATGGTATTTGTTTGACAGTTTAAATCAAACCTAAGCTTGACGTATTGTATTTTATTGAGCCAGATCTAGACGTGGTTTTCCAAGCATCTCTATGCACATAGGCCACGTTTGCCCCATCGAATACCTTAACTGGATTTTGCCTAGCTGTGGTAGTGATGTTTATCGTGTCACACATCGCAATGCCACAGTACTGACGACTTTACTTGGATTTATAGTAACCTTTAATTATAGTACACGCAATCTTATAAGAACAAATCTACCTAACATGGTTTTAAAACATAAGCGGCTTAAATACTCGAGCAAACAACCAGTAGGTAGGTACGTATTTTTTATTACTGAAATCCGAAGTGAAACTTATATTTGCGTGAACGTCATTCCCAGATCTGTTTCCTACTTCAACATAACAAGCTGGGAGAGCGGAATTGTTAGCAGGAATTACAAATAGTTTTACAGGAAATCTCTAGTTTGGAAGAAAGTCAAAATTTCCTCTTATAGGATTGCATGTACTATACTGCACGTCCAAAAAACCACGTGCTATTGTTCGTGCGTACCTCACAGATATCTTTTAATAACCACAGCTTTCGTTGATTGATATGCTGCAGTCGCTTTTGGTTCAATTTTTATGTTTGATTCAATAAGTGTTTACCTGCACGGTCATTTAACCTTTAACTGTAGGTTTCCCTTCCTATAAATTTTTTTTTGTGTATTACGAAACTGAGTAAATGGTTTTATAGAGGAAATATCTGCAAAAACATTATTTTACTCGATTTTTAAAAATATACGTATTTTGTGCCGACCCACATTTAATAAAATAATACCATTCAATTTCGTGCCAGTGGCTGCAAAAGCGGTGCATTTATTTTACTCATTTTCGGAAATCAAACTGGAACAATCAACCATACCATTCAATGGCATGTTAAGTATAATCTCATTGACCCTAATCTATGAAACATTCAATATATGAATATACCTCGATATGGCAGTTGCAGTTGAAAATAGTTTAAAGTGGAGATGCTGCAATTAAAAGCTTTATCATTCGGTTCTACAATAATAAGTCTTTCTAAACTTCTAATAGTGCATACTTTAGGCATACTAATTTATATATAACTTTCATATTTTTATAGAATGTCGACGATACGATTTAATCTTGCCAATTCCCGTTCGTACTCAATGAGCTGCTCTTAATCGGCTGACTATAAAACACATCAATCATGTATATCCCACATGAAATACTGCATTTATATAGCTAACAATATTGAGAACTTGTAGCGTTCTATTTCTTTCAATTTTTCAACGATGAATGTTTCGAATCTCCACACAGAAAGAAAAAGTTTGTAAAATTTGCCACTGTTTATATTCTGGAAATCATGACAGACACCGACATATAATATCAAAATTTCTAATGCTTTGTATGGGTAAACAGACCATTATAATACATAAAATGTCAGTCTTAATTACCTATTTAACACAATTTCTACAAGAACTACAAGAATAGTAAACTTTTCTGCAGGATTAGACTAGATCATATGCGTTATTCTGATGTATAGGCTACAGATTTTTGCTACAGACTAGCGTTCAGTAGTTAATTTCCATGCAGAATTTCTTACTATTTTTTTATTATATCACTTCCATTTTCGTGAATAACCAGTGCGAGGTATTGTAAATTGGCTACTATAAATAGCACATTGTAATAATATCTATGATTCTACTAATGGAAGTAGGTACTGTACCGACCAAGCGTAACCATTGTATTGAATTAAGAGCAATTTGATAGTTTAATTGCAATTAGGATTATTGGCTTTGTGTTGATTGTACATTGTAATGCTCTTGAAAAGATCAAAAGAGAAGGTTAGATTACTTGATGTTTAAATTATCCTCTTTTCAGTTCCATTTACGATGAGTAAACCATTGTCAACGCTCCAGGAGTATAACATTCTTATGTGGTAGAACTCCGCTTTGGTCGTTCTCAACTATTTTCACTTTGTGATTTTTATCTCATGGCTATCTTGGCACTGCTTTACTTTCATTTGTTCCTTATATTTATCGAGCAAATGGACACGACTGGAGACCAAATGAAAGTTGTAACGTGGATGATGAGAAACTTCCCCTCGACACCTGTCAATTCTTTTCACGAATAAAGGAAACGTCCACCGCGGTATTGCATTCCTATATTGGAAAATCGCTTTTCCTTTCATGGAACGTTTTTTACGAAATGATGTTTTAAAATTTTTCAAAACTTGAATGCATCTCATTTCAGTTATTATTTCTCCTTGCGGAGAGGAACTTGCTAAAATTGTCTCAACCCCGAAACTTCGTTTCCATTCGGTTTCCCAAATAAAACACCATCTTTGCAAATCGCTCTGTTACTATAGACGTAGGGAAAGTATTATTATATATTATTATAAATTATACAAGAATCTTGATTTATACAGTAAAATTGTTTAAATATCTACATATAAATTAAAATACGAGTTGTACCTTGTTATGCTGCCATAAATATGTGTGACTGTTTGAGGTATGGTAGAGTTCAGTCGAAGTGCTTCCCTGATTTTTGGGGTAGGCTTATAACAAGTTTGCTATCGCGTAGGTAAACCAAACATTCATCGCAATATTGTGTAGAACTGGAATAACGAAATGTTTGTTATTTATCTAGAAGGGTTATTGGTATTACCATAACAAACGCTGCTCAGTAATTTCGGTACAACCATTGTATGTTTCATTATACTATGAGAAGCAAAAACACAAACATTGTACGTATGTCAGCATGTATAATGTATGTATTACAATAGCTATATCCCGAAACAGTACAAGATGTAAATTAGAAATTGATGCAAATATTGTTAAGCAAGCCAGAAGCTGTATCGACCTCGTAGTAGGTATCGTAATTAGCAAGCAATTAATTGCGGAAGCTAAATGATAGATATACAAAGCTAGATAGCTATACTACCAATAAGTTGGCTAGAAGATACTGTCTGAAATAATAGTTTTACGAAAAACTAAATTAATAAATATTATATGAGACAATCATTCATCCAATTTATGCTTCTTTGGTAAAGCTAAAATATCAAAAATAAAACGAAAAAGTAGAGCCGCAGGCAGTATTAAGCAATAATAACTGATGTTGCAATAAAAAAGGAGCAGTGTATAAAGAAGATTTTGAATTTTAGACATTATCAGTTAATTATTAAAGATAATGATAGGGATGATTGTGTAAGCCATAAGAAAGGTGAGGTGAGAGAGATTGTCTAAACTTTGAATTTCATGTAATCTAGACAAAAATGTTTTGAGTAAAGAACCTAAAGAAAACAGTACCTAGCAAAAAGGCCTTAAACAAAATCTGTCGAAGTAACACATTCGGCAGAAAAAATGGCGACAGCAAAAGCAGAAGAGGTAAAAATTTGCTACACATCACAGCTGCTGTTGAATAGGACCCCCGGTTAGATTGTAAACACAAATTCCACATGTTTTCATATTATTATCATTCTGCAACAGGCGAGGGATAATACTAGCACATTATTGTGTAATACTATCTATGGATGTTATGAATAGTTCATTAAGTATTAAGGTGTTTGTTATACGAAAACCGAAAGGTGTAAAGGAGTGACATCAGGAGGTCTTGCCTAAATCTTTACTTATTAAACGGTCACCATAAAATCCTGCAAATAGTTGAACGTCTGTTATTGACTTTTTTAAGTGAGTTCCATGGGATATGTTTACACCTGGAGAACATTTTCTTAAAGATGTAGCTGGTTTGTTCCTATTCATTATACAGAGTTTTTCTGCCACTTTCACATTTACTTATTACACTTCTTCATCAATACAGGGGTGAACTTGGTGTATCAATTCACCACTTCCATTATTATTGTTCTGAAAGCAAAGCTTTTATGGATAATGTTTAATTCTTACTGTATTTAAAATACGCAATCGGCGCTTATTATTTTACTTTGGTGGTTCGTTTTCCCTGGCACTGTTTACCGCTTACCGATGTCCGGACCACTGAATGAGTTTTTTGGTCATGCGTTTAAGCAGATTCGATATGTTTTATTGGGGGTTAAAAGAACTGTTAAAAGTAGAATTGTTGTTCCAAAAAATGTTCATGTAACCATAAAATGTTCACTTATTTATCAGATAAGCAAACTTTTAAAAATCATACAGTGCTGGTGCGTCAATTTCCATGGCTAATAGCCCCATTTAACACTTCAATTAAGATAGACACGAACACCCAAGGGTATATTGCGGTAGTCGCCCTTTGACTTGTCAGTAGCCAGCTCATTTCCAGCTACTCTCTAGCCTACCCCAAATAAACCTGAAGATTGCTAGTTTTCCTTTGTACATTACTTTAGAAATACACTCGTTTTGCATATTCAAAGTGTAGTATCGCAAATGCTTACTGTGATAACTTCGTTTGTCGCATATAAAAACGTTATTTCTGTAAAATAAGTTCACATTCGAACTGTTCTCCACGAATGCGGCAGTAAAGCTAAATTTAATTCCGAGAGGTCACTGGGTATCTGTTCAACGAATTCACTGCTGGAAAATAAACGATACAGCTGCCGATTTCGGACCGTTTGCTGCGACAATTTAAAAATCTCTATTGTAGAAATGTCTTCAGATTTTATAAGTTTATTTCAGATGATACTTTCACACTATTAGAATTTTCTTTGAAAACGATTTATATTTCTAAGTGGTTGCAATAAGGAAGACTAAGGTCTTAACAACATTCGGTATAGTATACACAGTGTTGGGTAATTATTTGAGAAATGCAGATATGCTACTTAATCAGTTAATAAGCAAAAAAAATAACTGAGAATGTTTATAATGACTTATAAAAATAACTTCAGTAACTTACTAAATTATTATACAGCAATAAGTTATTTATTTTGTTAATTGTAAATGACTCCAATATGTGAGCAGTTTTTTACCAGTCAATCGATATTGTTAATTGTACTTGCATATATCCTGGGTATCTCAAAACTGATGATATTCAAGAGATTACCTAATATAAATCTAAAATTAAACGTGGAAATTTTTCGTTTGTCCTTCGGTATCAAGTTATTAATAAAAACCAAAAATTTAACATATAATTAAATGTTTTTTAAATTATCGATATTAGCAAAAAGATATGTTATCACAAAATGTGTTCAAATAGGTTACCTTCTACTTCTAGGCAAATATTCGAACGATTTATCATGGAAGCTCGAACCCTCTGTAGCATATTTTCGTTTATTAACGCTACAGTAGCTTGAATACGAGCCACGACATCTTCAAGATATACAACAGGTTCCCGGTAAACATTTTCTTCCAAAGGACCCCAGAAAAAGAAATCCACGGGATTCAAATTCGATGATCTAGGAGGCTACGCTAAGGGTCCACCTCCTCCAATCCACCTCTCAGGGAAATTTTCATTCAGGAGATTTCTCACTTGTACTCTATAATGTGACAGCGCACCACAAGGGCGGATCCAAGGGGGGGCGGCGGGGGCGACCGCCCCCCCCTGGGTTTCGTTGCTTGTACGTTTTACTCTCCTCCTAAGATGAAAATATCGAAAAGAAGATAAAAAGTTCAGCTACAATTCTATTGAATGCACTACGTGCACTTTTCTACCTTTCTTAATAATACTTTTCCTGTTTTTCCAAATTATAGTTGAGAACACAAGAAAACCGAAAGTTCCTATCTGGCAAGGCTTAAAGATAATCGGGCATGTATTACCAAACAAAAGCTAGGTATTCCCTAATGGTCCTTGATATTCTGCATTTGTTCAGAATTCTAAGTACCGACTTAAGAATAGAAAATAACTCATTATTTAAGGCTTAGGCTTTATGGTAATTCTGGGGGTGTAGTATTATTGTATCTAGGCATCACTTCTGTCTCGACTACGAAACCATCAACAACTACCTAAGTGGACAAAGAGTTTGTTAGTGTTTTGGTTAATTATTAGCAACGAATTAGCTGTTTTCAAATTGGACTGGTGTACAGTGCAGTTATTTCAAAAAGGGTTCATATTTTTATGAGGTAAGTTATATTTAATATTATATATATAGCATGCAAATTTCTACAAAAGTGGATCAAAAATGTATGCAGTGAAATTAAGGCTCAATTTTTATTCTTTTATTATTATTATTATCATTTAAACAATTTGATATTCCTAGAACAATTTATTTTATTGGTGTTAACAACAGATACATTTTAAAATTTTTTTTAATAATTAAGGTGTACATTTATTTTTATTTTATTCGATAGCTATGGCTAAACGGAAGCTCCTCAACAACGTCATGGATGGCTTTGTTATCAAAACATTCAGAAACAACGAAGGGTCCAAGCTACCAGTCTTGAATACATCAGAGGATCATCATCATAAGGAAGATAAACTACCCAGCTCTAATGATGAATCCGTCAACTCATCTCAACCAAAATCTGAAGGCAGCCCTACTACCTTCAGAAGGGATGATATTGGTTATTATTTTATGAATAACCAAAACGTCCTCCAAAATTTGGACGATCGTAGCAAATATAATTTATTAAAAAAGCCATGGATTCCACCTAAAAATTACCAGTTTCCCTACTCGGAACACAAAAAACAAGGTAAACTGGAAAAACGTTACTTGAAATTTAGTCATTTAGAATCTTTTAATTGGCTAGTTTATTCAGAAATAGCAAAGGGCCTGTATTGTAAATATTGTCCACATTTTCTGACAAAAGCATTCAATACAAATATAAAATTAAAAAAGTTAGTGACTGATCCTCTCACTTCATTTTCAAAATTATTTGGAAAAGATGGCTATTTAGACCTGCACAATACAAACGACCAACATAAAAAAGCTGTTCAAGCTGGAAAATTATTTTTGAAAGCGTACGAAACTCCTGCTAGTGATGTAAGGAATCAATTAAATTCGTTTAGACAAAAGCAAATAGAAAACAATAAAAAACGTCTAATACCTGTAGTTGAGAGTATTTTATTTCTAGCTAAACAAAACATTCCGTTACGCGGTCATCGAGATGATGGTCATCTTTCTGAAAACAGTATTACTAATTCCGAAGGTAATTTTCGAGAATTATTAAAATTTCGTGTTCAGAGCGGTGACAATTTGTTAAAAGAACATTTAGATAGTAGTAGTTCTAGGTGCACTTACATCAGCAAAACTACACAAAATGAATTAATTGCTTGTTGTGGCGCAGAAATTTTAGACGTAATTAGAAACAGACTATGTGTAAATAAATTATATAGTATTATCTTTGACGAGACGACGGATGTACGTCACATCTCACAAATGTCTTTAGTTGTTAGGTATGTATATGACGGCAAGGTTTTTGAAGATTTTTTGGGATTTCTAGATTGCCATTCAGAAAATTATGAACTTACAAAAAATGATGATGGAACCTTTGATGAACCCGTCTTAACAGGAGAAGTTTTAGGAAAAACGGTAATTAACTTTTTAAAAAAACATCAATTTAATTTAGAAGATTGTGTAGGTGTTTGCACAGACGGTTGTGAAGTTATGGTATCTACACAAAAAGGGGCAATTACCACAATTCAGAAGGAAATACCTTCAGCTTTAAGATGCAGTTGCAGTAACCACGCCCTTAATTTATCTGTATCTAAATCATCTTCTGTTCAAAGCATAAGAAACGCAGTTGGTGTCATAAAGGCGATCGTGTCCTTTTTTACCGCGTCGTCAAAAAGAAATTTTGTATTAAAATCTTTTTTGGGAAAACAATTGCACCATCTTTGTGAAACTAGGTGGGTTGAAAGACATGATAGTATCATTTCTTTTTTATCTGGAATTGAAGAAATTGTTGACGCATTAGAGTCGGTTTCAATGTGGAGCGAAAATGAATCCGCAGCAAATGCACGATGCTTAATTAATTCTATTTGCAATTGTGATTTTATAGTTTCCTTATGCTGTCTGTCTTCAGTTTTGTGTCACACTTTAAAATTAAGTAAAAATCTGCAAAAAGTCAACTTAGATAAAACTAAAGCTTCCCATGAATTAAATTTAGTAATAAATGAGTTACAAAAATACAGAAATACTGCAGAAGTAACTTTCAAAACTATTTATGAAGAAGCAAAACTAATAATGACTAAAACGAATGTAACAGAAACCGTACCAAGACTAACAAAAAAACAAAGAAATCGACCAAATCCACCTTTCCAGACACCAGAAGATTACTATAGAATTACAATTTTTATTCCACTTTTGGAAGCCGTATTGCAGGATCTAAAAGCTCGATTCTCTAAAGATAACTTGAACGTATTTGATCTTAATTTATTAATTCCCACTAACATTGCCAAAATGGACGATAAATTATTTGAAAAAATGTCCAATGAATTACTAAATTACTTTTCCGAGCAACTAAAAAAGAACGGTTTTTATGATAAACTGGTCAAATCAGAACTTAAATCATGGCGCACATATTGTATAAATGAAAAAATCTATGCAAATTGTGCAATTGACGCACTGCAACAATGCGACAGAGATGATTATGGTGCTGTATTTTTACTGCTAAAATTATTAGCATCACTTCCAGTTAGTGTTGCTAGCGCCGAAAGAAGTTTTTCTACGCTGCGGCGTTTAAAAACGTGGCTAAGATCAGCGATGGGACAAGATAGATTAACTGGGTTAGCTTTAATAAATGTACACAAAGATATTTTACCTTCTGCTGAAAAAGTGATAATGCGCTATGCAAAGAGTGGTAATCGTAGAATTCTTTTAGAGTAAGTTATATTTAATACTTTTAAATTTGTAAATTATGTAAACATGTGTAGTTTAGATGTAAATTTATTGTTTTTTTTTCAGTTATTTATGTAGCAGTTTTTATTATATTTTGTCTTGCTAAAATTAAGGTATGCCTACTCTGAATATGTGAAGGTGTGAATATGTGTTATTATTATGTCGTTTTACATACATATTTATATAAATAAAACGTTGAAATATTACTTTTATTATACTTTATAACTAAGTATATTGTTGTTTTGAATAATTTATACCGCCCCCCCCAAAATACTCCCTGGATCCGCCTCTGGCGCACCATCATGTTGAAACCAACAATTTGATCTAAATGTTAACGGAACTTCATCGAGCAATAGCAGCGGTAAATCTTCATTTAAAGATTGGTCCGAAGCTGAATTAAATCGGTTAGGTAGAATGTGTGGACTAATTACATTATTATTTGCTAATTCAGTCCCAATGTTTATTGACCATTGTGTTTGATAAGATCTTCTGCTTGTTAATTGAAGGTTTCGACCCTCTATTCATGCAGATTATGCGTATTTACGATACCCATCTCGGCAAATATGGACTCATCACTTCAGAGAATCGATTCATTAAAATGTGGATCATTGCTTACGCTATGCAAAAACAATCTGCAAAAATTTATTCGATGCTCCCTATCCCCATCATACAAAACTTGAACTTTTAGAAGCCTACATTGATGCAGATCATTTCACAATAATAATCTGTCAATTGTATATTTTTGGAAACGTCCCTGACACGATACAATTCGAGGGCTTGTACTTGGTTCCTTCTCAACTAATTTAAAAACCTGCTCTTCTTGATCGACGTTTGGCGTAGTTGACGTCCCGCCTGATTTTTTCCAGGATTTAAATAAGGGGTTTCCAGTCATGTTTGTTCTACACTGTTTATAGTTTTGCATCAGGGTGCCGACGTTTTGAAAACCTTTCCGCATATGCCCTAGCCCCACCAGTGTCATAGTAATTACTTAATACTTTCAACGTATCGACACAATCTCCATTAGAATAGTATCGTTCCATTTTAAACAGAAAATGCAGAAGGAAATGCAAATAACTATGAATGAACGATTCATAAATTTTTAACATAGCCATAACCACCTAGTTGTATTCTATTACACATCTAATTGGGCGACTGTGCAGTAAAACCGAGGGGGAAACCGCTGACTCAATAGTGTACACCATAATCCCACTTTATCTAAATAATCCCACATAATCCCAAATAATCCCACATAATCCCAAATAATCCCACATAATTCCAAATAATCCCACATAATCCCAATAATCCCAAATAATCCCAAATAATCCCTATTTTTTTTTTAATTTCCACGAGTTTTAAGGATTTTGTGTATATATTAAAGGCAAATTAACGTTGAATATAAATAACACCACCAACCACCACAAACAATTATTTTATTTACGTTTATACACTACCTACCTAAGGTAAACAAACCAACAAAGCAACAAAAATAAAATTAATATAAAATTAAAATATTCGTAAAAAAACACAAAAATGGAATTAAATAATAATAATAAAATTAGTCTTTAATACAGGATTTAATATTATCATATTTCTTAGAAATCTCGGCGTATGTGATTTCATCTAAATAAAAAGGTTCCATTTCGGCGGCAAATTTAACAGGGCCGTAAAAAATATACTCACGATCAACCGTGGCGATGTCTTGTTTAATTTTTGGCCAGGTAAACATTTTATTTTGCTTCCTTCCACGTTTTAAAAAATTAATTTTAAAAATTGTATCATTGATAATTTCAATAATTTGGCCTATATACCACCTTTCTTCATAAAAAACGGTGTAAAATTGATCACACTCAATAGTAACCAGTGAGTGATTGGCTTTATTTTCCCTGCCCTGGTTTTCTGCACAATCAGAATATGTCTCCACATCTGAACTGTCAGCATATGATACGCTGGAATCATCCCGAGCATCATCCTCACTTTCATCAAAGATGTATTTCGAAACTTTCTTGCTTTTAGATTTACAACTCGACTTGAAAATTGACTTGCGTTTAGATGACTGCGAGGATGACGGCAACATCGTCTTTGCTTCTTTACTGTTATTTATAAATCGACGCAGACGATCTGTACTGACTCTGCCCTTTGTATTGTCTAGAAGCCAACATAAGGATGACTTCTTGATTACGACGGCGGCGGCGGCGTTGTAGAATGTACTAGAACATTTCTTTTGAAATCGCTGGAAATTATGGTAATTAATTTTCTGTGGCCTTGTATAATTTTGAAATTTTCAGGTTTTTTCCAAAATATTCCAAAGTACGATTCGTATTCCTCCTTGGGAATTAATGTTGGCACTGTCTCAGCCATAAATTTCTCGATCTCCAAGATGTCATCATCTGTGATTTGAGCAAGTAACTGTGCGTTAGTAAATCCGTGGATTCTTAAAAGATTTTTTATGCAGATAGGCAAGGAAATGTTTAGCTCATTTTCAACTTCGGTGAAACAATCCGTCCTTGTTTGTGAAACTTCCATCTAAAGAAAAACAAAGGGCGGTTACAAATTACAATTACTCTCTTTGCGGCTCTCTTTGGAATAGATATAAAGTGAGAATCATACCTTGATTTCAGCTGTAAAAATTATCCTGGAAATTATCCGTGTAATAATTAAGTAGCGGCCGAGGTAGCAGCAAAAATAAACAGCATAATAGGTATCCGAGAATATCACATCACACACTTCGAGACACACTTGTATTAATGGAATGCGCATGCGTCCAAACTAGTGTCCGATCAGCAATTCCCAGAAAAATATCGTGGGATCAAATAATGAGTCATTCTTGGAAGTAAAAACCTACCAAAGTCGCTTTTCAAGCATTTTCTGTTAAAATTCCATTTGACCTTTACTACTCTGATCGAACTATCGACAGTCGTTTAATTTCAAAAGATTCGATTATATACAATTTTGTTGATTATACAGTACGATAGGTAGTTACAAATACTTTCTTTATAATTACCATGGAATCCCTCATAATTCGAATCCCTATTCTTAATGATCAGAAATACATAATTCCAAATAATCCGAAATACATAATTCCAAGTAACTCCAAATAATCCCAAATAATCCCACATAATCCCATATGATCCCACATAATCCCATATAATCTTAAATAATCCCACATAATTCCAATAATCCCAAATAATTCCTGGAATTCCTATAGAGTGTACACCATAATCCCTCAGCGGTTTCCCCCTCGCAAAAGAACAAAAAATCGGTAGCATGCAAGAATCTTCTAGACCCCGTATAGATCGTAGGTACTTACGTCTATCATTCGAGTAGAACTGAGTTTGCTTTAAGCGTTATAGAGAGGTTAAGTAAAATAAGGGATTAGAAATTCCATTATGGTTATTTAGTACTGTGGGTTTAACAACAAAATTTAACATGCCGTTAAGTAATAATTTCCCTAATTTATAATTAAAATAACAATAAATATTACAACATGAACATGGAACAGTCCACAACGTAAACTACTAAGGGGTGGACGGTTGGACTACATAAGACATGCGCTGTATCTCCCGGGGTTTGTGTCTTAACCATTAACATTTGCAAAGCATGGGCAATGGTCATACTCTTAAAAAGAGTAGCGTCCATTTTTAGTTACAGTCCCAAAATTAGTGTGTGCATCCTTTCCAATAATTATTCAGATCAGTGTTTCGTTTATACCATTTAATTTAATTGAATATTTTAAGCTCTCCTTGATAAGTGGTAACAACGTTGAAAATGCAACTAGAAGGATCTGTTCTATGCTGGTGAAACACAGTTTTTGGGGAGGTTGTCTTATTTGCGGCGTGCTAAGGAAGGATATAAGCACAGGTAAATGATCCGACTTAAGTTCTGATATTACTCTTTGGTTGATTTGTTTTGAAAAGTTTTTTTGCAATACAATGTCAAGGATATCAGGCTGATGGTCAGCGCGATAGGAAAAGTAAGTGTGCTCCTCGGGGGGTATAATTTGGAATGCATATGTGCCTGAGTGTTGTTCTAGCTTGACTCCGTCAGGTTTGGTTGCTCGACAACCCCACGTCTTGTTTTTGCAGTTAAAGTCTCCTATCACAAGTATTTGATCGGTTGTATCGAATAAGTCCTTTATGTCATTTTCATCAAGTTTTTTGTTTGGTTGCCTATATGTGGTGTAGATGGTAAGATAGCTTTGATTGTTTAGTCTCGCTCTGATTCCAATTGTTTCTAGAGTAGTAGTTGGGGCATCTGGAATGCAGGTATGTTCAACTTTTTTCTTGATGATGATGGCTACTCCTCCAGATGCTACCCTGGCATTTTGGTCCTTTCGATATATGTTGTATCCTGGTATTTTGAAGTTGTCATCATTGTGCAAGTATGTTTCGGAAATGCAGGCTATGTCTACACTATACCTGGCTAAGAACGCTATAAATACTGACCGCTGACTAGTAATTCCATTTGAGTTGCAATTTAGGATTGTTAGATTTTGTATTACTCGTTGGGTATTATGGTCCATTGAACAATAAGGGTAATATGGTTGTTGTAATAAATGTTTTGATTTGCGGAAGAAATGGGGTTATTAGGTCAATTATGATTTTGATAATATTTGAGGTCTGGGAAGATTCAGTTTGTTGGGTTGCTGTTGGGACAATTCGTATAAGAGGTGGCAATCCTCAATCATAGTTGATAATATTTTCTTGGTTAGCAGTTACTTACTGAATATCAAATCAATAACATTTTACGCTTAAAATAACCGATTTAAAATACTGCAGAAGAACGCCGTTGCCACACGTCACGATTACGTCATCCAGTGCAACGATTTACAGCAGATAGCTACTATAGTATTTATTCGTCTGCTTTATTCTTTGTTTATGGTTTTATTTAAATGCATAAACGCGGTAACAAGTAAGCAGTTCAATGAGCAATGATAATAAATATTTTATTGTGCCTATGTTTAGCGGTATGACAACTGTTACACCTAAAGTAAGACTGCTAAGAAATCCTAGCGATAGAGAATAGCTAGCAGCTCGTAGAAGAAGTTTGGACTATGTATTTATAAATAGTACCGCTATTCATGACCATGTTTTAACATTTTCGGTACACACGACGTACCTAATTCACCTTCATGGTGTTTACCTAGATTTGTAGAACAATAATCAACAACTAACTTTAACTTTCAATGTACAAAAAACGAACGAACTGAAATAACCATAAAATAAACTAATTTAGCATAGAACTTGATGCATGATATGACGTCACTACCAATTAACAGACGTTCTTGGTAAGATAACAAATTTAAAATGTATTAAAATACTTAATAGCTAGTTACTACTATGGAGGAGGTGTTTAAATTTTTATAGCGAATAGTATCTTTTAAACGATATATTTAGTCTATTTGAATCAGTTATTTTAGAAATCGCATAAATCCACATTATTTCAAAATGGGGTTTGTGCATTTTTAGAGTTCTCCTACATATCTGCGTGGTTCATGGAGAAACCACATATATCGGTGCATGACAGTTCGTACAGCAGGATGTAAAATTTGCATTTAGTTTAGAATACACATACGTTCAGGATTTCTGCATGGATATTATGCATTCCGTGTTGTAAAATGTCGTCTTCTGAAGAAGTGCTTGGTAATGATGTCCCAGAAAATTCATAAAAGGGCTTGAACAGGCTATATAAAAGTGCAACAGCAACAGTAAAAGTGGATGCAGATCAGGAAACTGACAAGATTCCCACAGCAAGAGGCGTAAGACAGGGATGTGTTTTATCACGGTACCTTTTTAATATATAGTAAGAAATTATTTTCAAAGAAGCGCTGTTAGAAGAAGGATTTAGAATTGGATGAGAAAGCATTAAGAGTATAATTATAAATGTAAAGAAAACCAAGTTACTAGTGACCAGTAAGATTGACGTGAGTCCACAGAACTTACAAATAAACAGAACATATATCGAACAAGTTCATCATTTTAAATGATCTCGTTACTGGTTCAATAAAATGTTTGACCCAGATGAAGAAATAAAATGTCGCATTCAGATAGCGAGACAAACTTTCATGAAGAACAGAACCACACTAAGTAACAAGCATTTCAGATTATCTACAAGAACTAAGTTTGCCAAGTGCTATGTCTGGCCTGTGTTATACGGGTGCGAAATCAGGACCCTAAAAATCAAAACTACGAACTACACTGCAGCGTTCGAAATGTGGTGATACCGCACCATTCTCAAAATTCTATGGTCTGAAGGAAGACAAATGAACAGGTGTTAGATAGGCTGAAGAAAGAAAGAAAACTTCTAAACATAATAAAACAAAGAAAACTAAAGTATGTGGAACATGTGCTGAGAGGACAGAAGTTTGAACTGTTACGTTCAATTCTAAATGGCAAAATCGGGGAAAAGAAGTAGATTGGTAAAAAGAAGATGTGATGGTTGTAAACCTTCGTCATTGGACCGGATTAACAGCAGAACAGTTATACCATGCTGCAAGAAATCGAACCCAATATCAACAAATTATTGAAATGGTGATCGTGAACGCCTGATAATAGGGCACCGCACGTGGCGAAGGAGATATAAGTGGGAAAATATTAAGAAATGAAAAGGAGAAAGTTATGAAAACTATGAACGAACTGTTCTGAATAGAAAGATAACGGAAGAGCCTTGTAGGTAAGTTGATAACCTCAAGATTTTTTTTTGAGTTGTTCTGTACAGTACCCGTTTTATTCGTATAGCTGTAATACAAAATGCTTCCTGAAAATACCTGATACAACCAAAACCAAAATTTCTAATCAATTTTACGACTTTGATACAAAGAGTGAACAACGTGCTTACTTGCGAGCATTTATTGAATGTACTGAAATTGCACGCAGACGCCCAAAAGCTAAATGCACGTATTGTAAGAAATCATGTAAATAGCTACAGGTATTCCATTTCTTCGAGCTCAGAAAAATTTAGTGTTTGTAAAAAGACATTTGCGAGTGTACATGGCATAACTGATAATCGTATATGGAGATTAACTAATCTGCTGTTTAATAGAGAAACACCGAAAGACAAGCGAGGCAAGGAACCTCCTGGACATGCTAAACTGGATAATTTGTAAAAGCTATAGGGGACTATATATGGTCATTTCAAATGAAAAGTCCTCACTATACTGGCTCTTGAGCAAATGCATGATTGTTTTTTAGCTCAATCGGAACATCCCGAACTAAGATAGTTTTTATCCGAAAATTTTCGAAGAAAGTTTTAGTTCATCGTTAGGACATCTGCTGTATCTGTGAAATATTATCGACAAAAGTAAGGTCAAAAGCTTTAAACAATGTAGCAAAACGAGTAGCCGTAGCTAACAAGGTGGTACATTAATGAGGGGCAAAGAAATTTTCTAAGCAAATGCAAGATATTGAACATCTATGTAAAAATGATCAAACAGTTGCACCATTTTGTGTCGACAGTAAGCAAAATATAGCATTGCCTTCAATTATCGTGCAAGACACATTCTATCTGCATTAATTAACAGTGAATGTTTTTAACATCCATAATATGGAAACTGGTAAAAGTTATATCTAGCACGAAGGTTTGACGAAAAAGTGCTTCCAAGAGGTTTGGTCTTTTATAATAGACTGTTTCGAAAAGGAGATTTTCTAACGATATTTTATATAATTTAACTGCTCTTATGGTTGATTATGACAACACGCCCATAGAGTATTACAAATCATGGTGGCACAAATACCATAAAAGAAATTGTTTATCTACGGATTCTTATGGACGGAATATAAAAAAAGAAGACAAAGTTTCCTTTAACATTATATCCTCTATGCATTTTATACATGTGAAAGAACGAAAGGGTTACATTATTATACGTAATTACATTAATGGGATGGTAGAACATGAATTTAAGCTGTCTACGTCAGCAAAAATCACCAGTTTTCCAAATAGCTTATCAGTACCAATAAGTTTAATAACAAGGATCCAAAAATTTGCAAGATATGTAAAAGATCTAAATCAAAGTATTCAATTACAATGAAGACAAAAAGCCCTTTATTTCTCACACAAGAATTTTGTACTCTAAATGTACATTTCGACTGCTAAGCAGTCATCATCAGTAGATTCAAACGGGTACTCTTGCGAGGAATGCTTTCCTCGAGCTAGCGGGCAAGAATCACAAACTGGCCGCTGGCGCGTTGGAATTTATAGTCCGGAGTTCCCCCTCTTTGCTTGTTTGTTAAATTTAAGCAGTGCAGAGTTGGGAACCATTCCGTTGTCTCGATTTAATATATTATTATTAAATTTGAAAATAAACCTACTTTCCCAAGCATTAAGTTCAGTATCTAAAATGTGTTCTGCTACTGATGATTTTTCTGGCCTATTGAAGCGAAAATGGGATATGTGTTCTTTAAAGCGTGTACTTATTTTTCTCTTTGTTTGACCTATATAATGACTTAGACATTTTGAACATTTAATTTGATAAATTCCAGATTGGTCTTCTGGAGGTACCGGATCTTTAGTATTACCCAAAAGATTTTTTAATGTATTTTTGGTGGAACTTGTGGTTTGAAAACCTGCCTTGCGAAAAATACTTGAAATTTTGTTTGAAAGTGGTGGGAAGTAAGTTAGAGGGATCCAGTTTTTATTCGAAGTTTGACTTTCTTTTTTGAGAGTGGTTTTAAGAGAAAATTGTTTCCTGGCTATTGCTTTATTTAAGATGTGGTTAACTACTGAGGAGGAGTAACCGTTAAATTTAGCTATTTCATGTATGTAAGTTAATTCATTTTTAAAACGTTCTTCAGTGAGGGGAATATTAATTAATCTGTGAACTAATGAATTAAAAGCTGCGCGTTTATGGGTGGGGGGATGGTGAGAATCATAAGAAATGTAACGGTCTGTGTGTGTAATTTTTCTGTAAATGTCAAACTCCAAATTTCCGTTAATAGTTCTGATAACTTTTAAGTCTAAAAAGGGTAATTCACTGGATTGCTCTCTTTCCACTGTAAAATTTATAGAAGTGTACATGCTGTTCAACTGTGAGAGAAAGTTGTCTAAATTTTTAGATTTGTCGAATATGGCAAAGATGTCGTCGACGTATCTGAACCAAACTCGGGGAAAATAAGTGAATTTTTCTTTGGCAGATTTTTCGAAGTGGTCCATGAATATGTTGGCTAAAAATGGGGATAATGGATTACCCATAGCGGTACCGTGAGAAAGATTATAAAATTTTTGTTTAAACATGAAAGCATTTTGTTTCATACACAAATTAGTGAGGTTTATGTATTCGGAGGTTTTCTCTGTTGAGATTTCGAGCGAAGTTAACCAGTCTTTAAGAATATTTAGTGTAATCTGTACTGGAATGCTAGGGAATAAAGAAACCACATCGAATGATACCATAATTTCATTATTTTGGATTTGTGTATGTTTTAAGGAATCCGTGAATTGTACACTATTTTTTATTGAAGAGCCGTGATTCATATAAAGAGAAGAAAATTGTGCGACAAGCCATTTTGCGATTAGGTAAGTAGGGGAGTTTATGCCCGAAACAATGGGTCTCATTGGAATGCTAATTTTATGGAATTTATCAGATAAAATGTTCAAAATGTCCAAGTCATTATATAGGCCAAACAAAGAGAAATATAAGTACACGCTTTAAAGAACACATATTCCATTTTCGCTTCAATAGGCCAGAAAAATCATCAGTAGCAGAACACATTTTAGATACTGAACATCCCGTCTTAACCGTTGATTTGAAATTGTTAAAACCCGTTAGAAACAATAGAGAACTTGATGCTTGGGAAAGTAGGTTTATTTTCAAATTTAATAATAATATATTAAATCGAGACAACGGAATGGTTCCCAACTCTGCACTGCTTAAATTTAACAAACAAGCGAAGAGGGGGAACTCCGGACTATAAATTCCAACGCGCCCGCGGCCAGTTTGTGATTCTTGCCCGCTAGCTCGCGGAAAGCATTCCTCGCAAGAGTACCCGTTTTAATCTACTGATGATGACTGCTTAGCAGTCGAAATGTACATTTAGAGTACAAAATAATTTTGTGAGAAATAAAGGGCTTTTGTCTTCATTGTAATAACTTTTCTCACAGTTTGCTCTATTTTAATTTGTTTAATTTTTATAAAACTTTCAAAAGCTTTGCGAAATGGGCCTCCCATAAATCAATCTTAAAAAAACAATATAGCGATCGACTTAAGAATGGCAATTAAAATAGAATTTTGATTCCTATGAAACGGCAATTAAAATATTACTCTAATCCAGATGGAGTGTCATAATCAAATGAACATAACAAAATATATGTTTATTCAAAAATGATTACGGATATTTAAATCGTACGTGTTACATGGTATTTAAGTAGCGACTACAATATGCGTTTTGCAATTAGTCTCCAAGGCCTTTTTTGACTTTTTGACTACATTAATACTTTTCTACAAGAAAAGCCAGTTCATCTACATGTGCAAAAATTAGAATTGGTGTATGTTAAGTGGATGTTCTTTACATTCAAGATTTATAGAAATGTGTTGTATAAACATAAATCGCCTAAAGGTTATAATTTGTTTGAATAACGTTTCAGTTTATAATATTTTGTATTTACGTTATGTAAGCTAGTTCTTTCGTATTCAAGAAGTAGACACTCAATTCGCATTCTTAATTAAATACTAAAATAAAACTTACTCGGCATAATTTAATACTGTCCAAAGTTTTTAAAGTGCGCGGTCTAAGTGCATTTTAAATTAAATTTTGTGACCGCGTAGTTTGCAAGAAAGGCGTCCGCGGCATGCTAAGTCACCTTTTGCATCGATCCCCCACTATGGCGCCCCGTGTACTAAGTCTCCCACCAACAAGCGAAGTCGTCGGGGAAAATAATTAGTGTAATTTCGGGGTATAAAATAGGACTGCAGCCCCCAGGGAGGTATCTTTTTCCGTCCGATCTTAGCCAAGAAAGCATCTTTCTTGACTAAAGCGAGCCGTTCCGAAGAGAGATTTATTTTCGAAGTTCCGAACAAACCTAGAATCCTAGTTTCCCGAAACTCCGATTTAACCCGTTGATAGTACACTTTCCCACGTTCCTATCCTAGTAAAGCACCGAAACTGTGTGAGTAATTTATTTGCTAATCCCCGTTAAAATAAAAGTTATTTAAAGTAAAGCCCGTGTTTAACGTTCGTTGATTCGTTTGTATTGGGGCCTACCCCGTTACAAGTCGAGGAAGGGTCCGTTAACACCACCGTAAGGATACGCGACCGATAGCCAATCTTGGGGTCGCCCCCATTTTTGCCCGTCGAGCACGTAAACTTCTAAACAGTTTGTTTGTATCCAAGTTTGGGGTTATTCCCCGTCCTTGCGTACATTTTAAACTGTGAATAAAATACACAAGTCGTAACCTCGTCGTTTTGGGGCATTTTCCCTATTGCGAACGAATTAACGAAGGAAAGTATAAGGGTAGTAAAGAGTAACACAGTTAAAATTCACGACAAATCACAGTCGATCATTTACTCGTTCATTATTTAGTTATTTTCACGATCTAATTACCTAATCCGTTTGTCACCTTATTTCGCCAGAACCAACTGTATAATTCCCCGTTTTTTTCCCACGTTTGCCGACCTACCACAGTTCTAAGTCAATCCATTAAAGACAACAGTGAAGATTAATTACTTACCCCGTTCATTCACCTGGAAAACCGGTCGACGCCGTCAAATGAGGTTAGCCGAGGAGAAACAAATCCCATAACTACGTAAAACCACACTCGTGGGCTTAACTCACGTAGATTTCACTGTAAAATCCCGACACCCGCATCTACTCAATTTTCTAACACATAACAACGAGAAAATCTTAATTGCAAGCATTTAATAAACATATGATCTGCAAGCACGACTGTTTACTGAACTATTCTCGGTGTAGTATGTTGGGCTGCATAACCAGTGGCGTTCTAAATCGTATGTGTGTGTATTTATACATCCGTAAAGATTATTAAACATTTCGCGTCGTTCTGAATCAATGATTTGTAACCCCTTGTAAAAATAAATTTGGAAAATTAGCAACCTGAATCTGTCTTGTATGTATGAATTATTAATCGGTACTATTAATACCATTTCGGCGATATACAGTGTGTTATTTCTAGTAGACACCTTTATGTTATTAACTCATATTAAGTGTTCATAATAAATGTTTATTTCCTTATTAGCGTATATTTTATTTAGTCTACAAAAGAATTCTGGCTTGAGCTACCCTATAAGCATACCCTATAAGCATACCTAGAGGTCCGAGTCAGGACAGTTACAATACTTACTGCTTATTTCTTGAAATTCCACCAATTACATTAGTTTCTTAGTAATAAAAACAGATTACGGATAAATATACGTTAGCATGAAATAAATCGGACGCTAAATCGTAGAAAAGCACGAAAGAGCCCAAAGAGGTTAAAACAAACATTACAAACAGATCCGGGAAGCTCGCAGAAAACACTGCACATCATCTTGCAGCTCCTGTAATTCAAAGGCATATTTGTACTCTACAATGTACTCAATGGACCGTCACACATTTACTAGAATCCGGAGAACGAGCTATTTCGCTAGTGCAGAATTAGTCTTTTAAAAATACTAAATTGGACGTGTAGCTAGCAAGTAACATGGTTTGCAATTGCCAATATGTGTAACATATGTAACTCACATATATTAATATAACGTGGTATATAATTTCTTTTAATTTCAAACGCAAATGTTAGAAGTACAATTGTTGCTGCACGGTTGTTTAAGTGCAAATAAATTTTTCAACCTGGCAACACATATAATATATTAGGTTAGTAGGAAAAGTAATTGCGGTTTCTGTTTTTCAGCTAATAACGAAATTTATGAATTAATAATTAACTTTATTGGTCGAAATATGCGTCAATGGAATCGACACAGTTTTGCCAATTCAATATAAATTTATTTATTCCGATGGTGTAAAATTCTGGAGTTGATAAGTTCCCAAAAAGCATTTTTGGCAGCAGCTACGTTGTCGAAGACCTTACCCTTTAAGAAATTATGGAAATGCTTAAACAAGTGATAATCTGTTGGCGAAATGTCTGATAAGTATGGCGGATGAGGCAGTGTTTCACAGCCCAATTAATTCAACTGTTCGAGGGTCAATCGTGCGACGTGTGGTCGTGCATTGTCGTGAAGCAAGATTGGACCCGTTCGATTGATTTCGTGCAGACCACCAAACAGTCACCATTACTTTCTTTTGGTGCAATTTTGATTTCGCGAAATGTCTTGGTGCTTCAGTTTTATCCAACCATTGTACAGACCATTTTCTGTTATCGTAAAGGTGCTTTTTCAGTTGTATTTTGCGTCTTTGCCTTGTCGGCCAGCGTTCGCATTTCTTCTGACAAACGAACCAGTTTCGATGTTTTTGTTCTCCTATGTTAGTATTTCCATTACAGAAACCGTAAACCATGTACATATCGGCACACTCATTGAACGTAAAGTTCATTATAAGTGAATGAAAGAAGATAATATAAAAACCAGGGAAACAAGAACTAATAAAAATATACAAATAATCAGAGATAACACAAAATTAAATCAAGCAAATCGAATTAAAATTTGAATTTATGGTGCCAAAATTTGACACTACATATTGTTTTACTATGGTACAACATGAATTTTTTATGAAAATAAGTTAATAAATAAATGTTAAAAATAAAATTTTGAGACAAGAAGACCACGTCTACGAAAAAATTACATCACAATTCTTCTTTTTTTCTAAATTTCACCTTATTCTATCAACAAATGTCGATTATAATAACGCATATTAAAAGGCCGGCTGTCGAAACTTTGGGGAACTCGCGCAGACGCAGGAAGCATGGTACAACGCTTTAGTATTAGGATTTTCGACTTAGGATTTTACGAAGAACATCACCACGTGTAGCTGTTTCGTTAATGTACACGCCCTGTATATATGAAGGTGTTAGCTCAAGTTAGGCATGTGTTTTGGTAACATTTTATTTTTCTAAAACATTTAAGCTAAAGCGAATTCCGATAAAGGCAAAATCTCAACTATTAAGCTGTAATACACTTAATTAAGTTTACAAAATCGGGGCTAATAACAAGAAATAATAATTGAAAATTTAAAAACTAGGCGTTTTAATTCAAATCGGAAACGGTTTCTGCGTAGGTTTACAAGCCCCTACATTTTTTAATTTAGATTTTTTGGAAAAACTTGCTCAATTTAAGTGTGAGTATACTAACACTGTACAGGGTGGCTTAAAAACATGTCTG
This sequence comes from Limonius californicus, assembly GCA_014611495.1. Taxonomy (NCBI): domain Eukaryota; kingdom Metazoa; phylum Arthropoda; class Insecta; order Coleoptera; family Elateridae; genus Limonius; species Limonius californicus. The sequence continues at coordinate 28,256 of JABXWE010003889.1, forward strand.
TACTCTGCACAGCGTGGTACATCTTATATTTACACAAATCTGAATGAAAACATTTATATGAGAACCCGTCCCACAGTAGTACAACTCTTTCCACCTAGTTGAAATGTCTGAAGCAACGATATTGATACAATCACATGAGAAGTACACAGAATGGTAGCAACCCTCGAGTGAATATAGATTTGTTTAGTAACTAGTGCGTGCAAAACCGGATATATATCGCAATAAGATGCTATCGTTCCATGCATTCGAGCCATAATTATAAAGTTTAGATTAATACAGCGAATCCACCAAAGCTAAATAAATATGCTTGCCGTACGCCATAATATCACACTTAATTTCCAGAAGGGGTTATTCAGCGTCACATTAAAATGTTATATGTGACCGTTAACACAAAGGCTAGCACAGCTCCGTCGTATTATTCCTAAAACTGCTCACTCAACTTCATGGATACTTCTTCCATTATTTTACTTTATTACTAAGATATTTCTATGTGCTCAACTATCATTTATTTCATTTTCAATTTAGGCTTCATAAAAGAGCACGTAATCACAGTACAGTATATTTGAAATAAAGCTGTTTAAGGCTGTAGGAGCCACTATTATACACCTCTAGGTAAACAAATTTTGCCACAAGTAAACGTGGTAAACTTATGTGCAGTTTTTTTAGAAGATTTCATTCGTCATTTTCTATTAGAATTAGCGTTGAAGAATTAATTATTTATATTTCTTAATTTATTTGAGCAATAACAATTTACCACAAACAGTTGTAATTGGAAATACGCATTGCTGGAAATAACGACGTCTAAAGGCTAAAGAAGTAAAAATATAGAATATACAACGACTTTTATTCTCAATGATTATTAACACAATCTTTAAAAATTAATTACAATTTAAGGAAAAAATATAAATATTTCTAATATGTTAGATTCTGTTGAGGTTTATATGTGTTCCAACAGATATTTAAAAGCGTTAGAAATAATGACAGAATTACAAATAAACCTATTTCTTCTACTTGAAGTCATAAATTATTTATCAATTAAATTCTTGTGAATAATTCAAAAACTGAATATTTCCCATCACAACTTTTTCATCTATGAAATGTTGATAAATAATACTAATCGCGTAATTTCTGTGGCTCCTAGACTGTTGATACATGCAACCAACATTACATTTAATACTACGAAGTATTAAGAGAGCAAAAATACTTCTTAGCTCTGACAAGAAACACGTAGCAGAGAAGCAGCCGGTGCCCAATAGTGGGACAAAAGGTTGTGATTTTTATAAAATGGAAATGAAGAAACACAAGCCGGGGTTACTCAGTTGCGAGACGGTCACTTGCACCCCCAAATCGCAGGGCTCAGTTGCCAGACGGAATGAATAGGTAGAAAATTTTTGAATAGGTCAGTTGAGAGAAACGGATTAAGAGATTAAAAATTATCACAGCAGAGATAGATACTTTAATGACTATCGTTATCAGTGAAACCCTAGGCGAAAGTAACAAGCTACCCCTTTCAATTGGCCAGTTTTATGGATGGATGGGATACTTCTAATGTTGTATTTAATATTTAAACTACTAATATCCCATATTGCCTAGCTACTGTCAAGTGTTGAGGTGCGAAATGGAATCGTTTAGTGTAATGTTACGTGAAAAGGGCAAAAAGCTGCTAATTATTAATGATTACAAATTTTATTGTGAACACACGGCCAAGGAAACTGGCGATAAAACTTGGCGATGCTGCAAGAAAGTTTGTCGAGCAAAGTTGTATACCAACAGTGATGACGTCCTGATTCGCAAAGACGACCTGAACAGTGAACATCTCCCATAAAATTGAAAATGAAATCCACGAACCTGACTCCACTTTAAATCGACAGGCAAGAGTTTTTCTATTTCACGTATCAACAAAACTAGTCTCATCCTTTATAATCTATAATTGTAAATATAAAAGAATTACATATTGAGACGTTATTATACACATAAAACAAACTTGTATATTTTCGCACATTTGAAGTCAGGATCAAATTCTGAGTATTTTGTAATAATTTTATGTTTCTTTTTGGCAGAACGTACGTAACTCTTGCAAAAGAATGGCAATGGATGATGTCTCAGAGAAGCCAATGAATATAATTCGAAAAGAATTAACAAGCAAAGAAAATGAAGCTATATTGATTTCTGTGGACATCAATAATATCAGAAAAAATATGTACAGATCTAGAAGGGGAATGTTGCCACCACTACCAAAATCACTCGATGATGTCTATGATGTTTTGGATGCCTTGGAAATAAAAACAAACCGCGGTGAAGATTTTACGAAAGGCAAAATAATATAGTTATCTTTTCATGCGTCGCTAATCTCCAGTTCTTAAGCAAATGTCAATCTGTGTATGTAGATACTACATTTCAGTACTGCACAAAGTATTTTATTCAACTTTTCACCATTCATGTTGTATACAATACGATATATATTCCATTGGCATTCTGTTTGCTAAAAGATAAAACAACGAAATCATATACCATCGCTTTTGAGTATGTACAGGATTTATGTAAGGAACAAACTAACTCAGATTTCCAACCAAATAGTTTTACTGTGGATTTTGAAGTCGTTATACATAATTCAATTTTAAATGTTTGGCTATCAGCTGAAATCTTTGGGTGCCGCTTCCACTTAGGCCAAGCGTGGTATCGAAAAATTCAGGAACGTGGTTTAAGTTCTGAATACAGCGATTCAACGTCTGATATGGGGAAATGGTTAACCCATTTATGTGGGCTCTCCTTTCTTCATCCTCACGAAGTTGGCGAAATTTTTGGCGTTGAGATGGCCGAAGATAGGCCTACTGACGAAAGGATTACAAAACTATGCGATTCCTTAGTTGAAACATACATAGATGAAAATTCAAAGTTTCCGCCTCAAATGTGGGTTTCACGGAGAGCTTGCCTTTTAAACACCACGAATGCCTGCGAATCTTCTCATTCTAAATTCAACGAGAGGTTCTATGCCAGTCACCCTCAAATTTTTATATTTGTTAAAGCTATTAACTGATTTCCAACTACACTATGTCAGAAATAGTTAATCCGTTATAATATAGTATTCACTTTTTTGATAAACCTAATTCCTATCGCATCTAACTTTCCCAGGCTCAACATGCTAAATGTTACAGTATTATACCCCATTATTCGAAACCCCTCTAACTATTCTAAGAAATTATAAATGATAGGACTTTGAAAAAACGCCTGCTTCAACTGAGTTTTATATCTGTCCGGTGTCAAACAGGCTGCCCATTCACTTGCCCACGTGGCCATCGTTTGGTCGATTACATAGAACATTATTTTTGTGCTGTAATGTTGGTTGCCTATGTAATAATACTGAACATCCTAAACGTCCTAATACGTCAAGAATATCGATACAGTTATTTATAACTTTGCAGTTTCCTTACAGAAACTATTTTGTACTTTGCATGGAAATGTAACCTTAGCACGTGTATACACCACTGACACCCTACATTTCCTGGCATTGAAGTAGCTTAATATTCACAATTTGCGACGTCAATTTCAGAGGAATGCAACTGAACGCTTGGAAATTGCTGCCATCTACGCAGCGATTAGGATATTTGTAAGAAAACGGGCTATGATCTTAAGTCACGAAATCTCATCCACATTATTGGAGTAGTTTGTATTGTACTTTATCATGTGAATATATACTTAATATAGATACTGGTTCGTTTACAAAGGTATGCGGTATGGCAAACGCAATTCTTAATCAAAGCATCGCTTTTAATGTTTGACGATTTAAAAAATTTCATAAAGTAAGCATAGTAGTTTCTAACTAGGAGTTACAAAATTCATATTTTAATACTTAACAATATTGTTTTTTCGAGGTTTTGATTTTATTGCAGAATGTATAGTAGTGAATTACTTATGCCAATACGTCCCAGAACATTTTCTTTCTAGATTCATGTTAAACATTAACGGGAATTTTATTACTTTAGTTTGTCGACGAGGTGTCAGATTTCTCATATTTATATATAATTCTGTATTATGTGCATCGTACCAATACAATTTTCGATTCAATTATAATAAAAAAATTCACTTATAAAATTTGCGATTATATCACTATATCAAAATAACTTCTCCGCTAAATCTACTTCCATTTTCATTAATTGTTAACGAACTTTCAGATTACACAACGATATATACTTTAAAGCGAAACAGTTTCCCATTTTAATCAACTAAATTAAATTGCAATATACCACAAAGTATACAACACTAAAGGTTGCATAATATCGCTGTAAGATATTAACATGTTATAGATTTAACCGCATATTACAGTTTTAAGCGATTAATGTTTTAAGTTCATGTTATAGTAATATTCAACTCCCATGGCTCGTAATTCCACATATTTCGGATGGGGAGCAAATATTGCCTAAATAGAAAATGTATGTTGTTCATAAGAATTGGTGTATACTGTTACGTGTATTTTGCCCCTAAGGTTTAGGCTTCCCGTTGTGCGTGGGATGTGCTGGTTGCGCACCCATATCTTTTGAATTTCGTCTTTCATCAATCCCATATATGAATTTGCGCGGCGTTCATAACGCTTTTTGGGTTACTAGTTAACACATTTTGTGATGTTCCGTTTTCCGGGGAGTCGTGTGTTCGCTGTGACAGGTATCAGAGCTTCGTTCCTTTTTGATTTAACTTTTTGGACGTCAAATCAGTTTGCATCTGGATTTTTCTTGAGGGATCTTGAAGCAATTTGGCGTTATGGGTTCCGTATGGTGTTAATAGGACCATCGCCTATCCGTTTGTTACGGGATTTAAATTCTGATTACCGAGCACATGATGGCACCCGGGGCTTCGTTAAACGTATTCGTGAATCGTGTGAGCTCTTGTATTGGAGACTACATGAATTTTCCACCGGTTTTCCGTCTACCACATTTGGTTCTGTCCACGACGGTAGCATCCAGACGAATCTCCATCAGGTCAGGCGTACTTTACAATTTAATTTATGTGTCTACGTTATTTCGTGCAAGCGCTCCGACATTAAGAAGCATATTTTCTTTACGTTTTGCGCTTCAAGCTGGAACTTTAAGTACATATTTTGATCCATCTTATACTCTGTTTATGTGTTCATTCAATATTTTGAGATTAAATATATCGTACAGCTTTAATTCAGTGAATCTATACTTTTTGTAATTAACCAGTAGGGTTCTGAGTTACTTACGTGTAAGTTTCGTACCTGTTGTTATTTCAAATTCATTTATATACATTTACCTCTTTGACCCTTCAGGTGTGTTTGCTTACCTTTGATAAATTTATCAGATGTGTGATTGTATAAAACCGGGTTTACGCTGCTCTGTTGAACAGGTAAAGCCGGATTTACACTTCAATTTTTCCAACATTATTTTACTGTCTTGCTTATTTATGCCGAATTAATGTAATTTAGGCTTACATTTAACCTGTTCATTTGTAGCGTGTAAAATACTAAACAGTTGCCCCTGTGTTTTCCTCTTTACTAGAATACCTGGACAGTTGAGCGAAGTATTTAGTCTTGAGTCGAGTAATTTCGCGATCGGTACGCTATTCAGCTGCTACCCTTATTGTTTCCTACTTTGAAAGCCTTCGAAATAGGGACAATCGAATGTTTGGCGCGCCTATAAGCATGTCGTAAGCATTTGCGTTGATAATTGAACCATCAAAATTTAGAGTTTCATTCACCTAATTGCTGTCCAATTTGGTTCGCATTCTCTTTCCCTATTACAGGGTTGTTTTCTATTACTTTAATAATTTTATATTTAACCTTTTTGTAACATCAATATTTATTACTGTGATTACTACCGTTCACTACGGTTGAATTTTGTTTGCCTGAACTTATGCTTATTAAACCGTTGGTTGAATTGTTATATAGTTAGCCTACGTGAATTTAATATTTGTGATTAATAATTAGTCAATTTTCTTTGTGTTCTCTTGTAACCTTCGTGAGATTTAATTTTGATTTTGCTTGGTGCGCTTTATAAGTGTTCGCAAATTGCGGCGTTCACTTATATTGATATATTTATATTTTCAAGTTGTTTATTTTTGGGGGAAAATACATTTACTGATCTCTAAACCATTTTGGAGTTTTATTGTTTATACTTGGTTGCTTTTGGATCTAACATCATTTACTTGGAGCGATAGATGGTCAAACTTAAGATTATTTTGATTAAGGTAAGTTTCTGGTGCCCTAAGGTTTTTTTAGCTACTTGATTCCATGAAGCCACGTCCTTTGCGGCTGAGTTAGCAAAATAGTCTCTATCTTGTCATCGCCGAATTATCACCATTTCTGAGTACTCATCTTCTTGTATTTATTGTGTTCATAAGGATGAATTTGGGTGACAATACCTCCACCAATCTTTAGTGTTAAAATATTTAAATAATGTGATTTACTTCAGGGAACACTCAGTCTACAAAAATACCAAAATACCTTACATCAAATGTTCATTCAGATAATTAAAAAAAACGTATACAGATTTATATTGACAACGAAAAACCTTTCAATTTTAGAGTACTTGCTAACACAAAAAGAAAACTCCACTTTATGATCGAGATTTTGTCATTCGAGGCAGTAATTACAGTTTGACTTTGAGCTCGAAATTTCGACGTCAATTGTGTAACCCCGACTCTGAAATTAATATGTAATATTTTTTGAATGTATAAATCTTCTAAGCCTTCGGGTTTAGGGACTGTTTAATTAATATAGAATATATCAATATTGTACTTCTATTACGCTCGCCACAGCTTTTGTAGTGCATAACGAAACATACTTGCATTTTTTAGTATTTACTTTTTTGTGCATTTCCACTCTGGAAACTCTTTAAGTACATATCACAAGTCCCGATGCAGGTTATTTATCAGTTTTGAAAAAGTTGTCATACAAAGTATAGCACATAGCGTACAAGTTTAGCTCGTTTCTATTTATTTCTATCAGTCTACAACAAAGCGGAAGCATTTGTCCTCAACTTTTTGTGCAACTCGGATATAGGACGCAGCTGTAAAAGCATTTTGTGATCATTACGAGACACGGGTAATACGAACCAATTTTATTGAAACAAAAAGTTTAGTTTGTTAATTGTTTGCTGCCTTACTTCGTTGAAATTCATACTTTATATATTAATAATAATAAAAGGCAATTTCAACAGGTATTTATTTTTATTTTGGCTTTATACGTATTTCGACATACAATATGTCATTATCAAAAGCATTTAATGAAGTAAACATTTGTAGTTGCTTGGGTAACAGCACACTGGATCTTGGTTTTGGGCTTGGCTCAGGTCTTCTATTCCAAAACTTCCAATAGCGGGAAATTTATGAGTTGAGTTTGCTCATTCATTAAAGGTGTGTTTGTTAAAGTGTGTTTGTGAATTTGAAAGGCCTCGAGTATATCCAATTTACGTTTATCATCACAGAAGTGTAAAAATGTTATTATATTATGTGATGTCAATACATGATTGTGTTCTAATAAGTGTTTAGCATAGTTAGATTTTTCTGGGTGTTTATATTTGTATGAGCGTATGTGTTCTTTGTATCTGGTGTAAAAATTTCTAATTGTTTGACCTATGTATACATAATTACAATGTGAACAGTTTAATTTGTAAATACCTGATTTTAAAAAATCGTTAGTTCTGTCTTTTGCGTTGAATAAGGTGTTGAAAGTGTTTTTTGTTGTTTTATAACTTACTTTAAATGTACTTGATTTGATTATAATTTTAGCAATTTTCTCCGATATATCACCGAAATAAGGAATTGAAATATATTTACCATTTTCAGAGTGGTCTTTAGAATATATTTTTTGAATTGCTAATTTATAATCTTTCTTTTTGATTAGTGTGTCTATCAGTTTTGTGTGGTACCCATTACTGTGTGCAATTTGTTTAATAATCGAAATCTCTTTGGTGTAATCAGTGTTATTTAGGGGAACTGTTAAAGCTCTATGTATCAGTGACCTATAGGCTGCTAATTTATGTGTTTTATGGTGACATGAGTCCTGTGGTATTGTGATATCTGTTTGTGTAGGTTTTCTATAAATAGAGTATTCGAGTTTGTTTTCGGAATTAATTTTTATGTTTAAGTCTAAATAATTAATACATCTGTTTTGTTCTGTTTCTAATGTAAAGTTTATGTTTGAGTGTAGAGTATTGATAAACGTTAAGAAGTCACCAATAAACTCAAATGAACTATTAAAACATGCTAAAATATCATCAACGTAACGGAACCAAAATATAATTTTCGAAGAATGATTTGATTCAAAAATTCGATCTTCTAAATTTTCCATAAATATATTAGCTAAAAGTGGAGAAATTGGACTTCCCATTGGTAAACCGTTTTTTTGAAGATAAATTTTATCATTAAAAATAAAATAATTTTGATTAATACAAAGTTCGAATAATTGAATCAACTCATTTCGTTTTGTTAATTCAACATTTTTGTTGATAAAAATATTATTTAACAAAGGAATACACTCTTGAGGAGGTATTTGTGAAAACATATTGGTGACATCGAAACTAACTAGTTTGCAGTGTGGTGGTAAACCTAAACTGGACAACCTACTGATTAATTCGGAAGAATTTTTAACAGAATATTTTGGTGTGTATTCTAAACTAGTAACTATGTTATTTAATGTTTTTGCTAACATGTGGTTGGGTGCGTTTATGTATGAGACTACCGGTCTAATAGGCATTTGGGGTTTATGTATTTTTATTAAACCGTATAGTTTTGGTGGTTGTGGGTTTGGGTGTATTATTTTTCTTTTCTCGTAATCAGTTAAGGTAACAATACAGTTATTTAATGTTTGTTTTAGATAGCTGTTATATTTTTTCGTAGGATCTCTATTTAAGGTTTCTAAATTTGAGTTAGTTATAAAATTATTAACTTTTTGTATATAATCATCTTTATGTAAAATAACTAAAGTATTACCTTTATCTGCTCTAACAGAAATAAGATTGTTTGTTGTGATTTTGTCTTTAATTGATGCAAGTAGTAAATTATTATGTTTGCTTGTATTATAATTTGAATGTTTGTGTGTTGTTGACATGTCTTTTTAACAAATTGGCAATTTGAAATTTTGCATAATTGAAATGTTTTTCTTTAAGAATATTTTCTGTATTAACTGCTAAAATTTCTTTAATATTGTTAGTGAATTTTGGGAATGGACAGAATTTGAATCCTTTATTTAGAAATTTTACTTCCTTGTCATTGAATTCTATGTTTGACAAATTTAGGAAACGAGGATGGAAATTTATGATGGTGTTGGGTTTTGTATAATTTTTAAGTTCACGTGTGTTTTGCTCTAATCTTAAAAGTTTGTGTTTCTGTATTGTGTATTTTTGAAATTTAATTTTGCTAACTAATTCTCTAATGTCATTGTCAAAAACGTCAAATTCAATTGGGTGTAATTTGTATGTGAGTTCTGTGTGGAGTACCTTTAAATGAATGTGCAAGTTGTCTCTAATTCTGAACATGGATTAGCAGCACAGAACGTTTGGTTTAATCAAGAATGTCAAAGAAAGAAGCTTATTCCGAACTACATTAACATCAATACAAGAACCAAAAATTACATTACTGAGAAGATCATCAAAAACGCTAAGCTAAGATGGTTGAAAGAAGAATCAAAGAAATGGTTCAGAATTAGAGACAACTTGCACATTCATTTAAAGGTACTCCACATAGAACTCACATACAAATTACACCCAATTGAATCTGACGTTTTTGACAATGACATTAGAGAATTAGTTAGCAAAATTAAATTTCAAAAATACACAATACAGAAACACAAACTTTTAAGATTAGAGCAAAACACACGTGAACTTAAAAATTATACAAAACCCAACACCATCATAAATTTCCATC
>JABXWE010003890.1:0-38194 GCA_014611495.1 Limonius californicus
GACATATTTTTGTCCTTACTTTTTATCGAATTTAGTTTCAAAGGAAAATGACAGAAGTTGTTGAATAAACAGAACTTTCACAAAAGCAGACTATGGTGCGCATATCCTGCTAGCATTCAGAGAACTGAAAGCGAGTTAGTGATTATGCTTTCAAAATTTAGCTTAGCAAATACGTTTGCTCAGCTTTCTTAGGTGAGAGATTTATTAATAACTTTTGATGATTGTACTACATTGAATGCGGATTCACTTGTTAAATAGTAATAGGTTTTATAGCATTAAGGAACATAATATCAAATTTAAATTTATGAAGTTTGGTTTACATAAAGTACCGATTGAGTTGAGATTTTAAAAGTACTTCATGATATCAGTTCAAGTATTAATTTTATTGTACAATTTTAATATATTATGTGACAAAATAATATCCATGCATAGAAGATTTCCACAGCATTATAATAAGAAGTAATATTTTAATAATATTTTCATTGTATAATTAATGACTAAAATACTCCATAGGGATTTCTATTCCCTCAAATATTTTGTATCTTGATATTTCCATTATTTATGTCAACATTCTGGAACGTTATAAGGCAGGAGTGGACTACTTAATTTGTTATGCGATTTACTTCTTGTCCACAAAATGTGTTGGATCCTTTATCTCCAAAAATGACTCGCAAATTGTTAAAAAAATACTGTAAAATGTTGTTTATAAATCTTAAATTTAAACACAATTCAGAATTCTAATTTTCAACTTCTTCTTTTTTTTTCTTCTTAGCCTTATTTGTCCACTGCTGGACGTAGATATTGTTCAAGAAAAGTTTTCATTTAATTTATCAAACTTCGAAATCTCTGTAGAAAGTTACTCCGAGTCAAGTCACCTCCCATCCGTGTATAATATCAGATCTGGTTCGTTTTCAGCGAATTGCATCTTGGAAAGAAAGTCTTTGTTGAGGATATTGTCCTCAGGTGGAATTCACGATTTTGAAAGCTATGTTTATAACACTATTAGTATTTAATATTCTCTTGGCCAATACTTGTTAGTAAATAATACGGTGGTAACTCAAGAAATTGGGAATATCATCATCTTTTCGGCACATGCGATTAATCCTTTCAGATGTTATCTCACTATATAATGGTGAATCATCGCATAATACGAATAAAAAAATTGGCAGAAATTTCGAAAGGTTTTTACTATAGACTACGTTAAAGTGTCTTTCTCAATTTTTGTTTTGTATAGCCACTGCAAATCAAACACCAACATTCTTTTTGTCAAGTTTACAATTTACTTTCGGCTCAGACCGCGTCGTCATTTGGGAACTACACCTAGCATTATCAGGTAAGGCCGAGCTGTAGCTTGTCTGCCTTTACAAGCCTTTGCTAAGGAAGTTTGAGCAATATTTGTTCGTAGGCCCTGCCTGCCTAAACAGGGCCGTGTGCCTAGATTATTTAAACCTTGGGGCGGACAAGGATTTGATCTTATTGTATTTTGTTTGCCAGGACAGTAATACTTAATCGGCTTATGCCTGTTAGCTGTTTGTAAAACTGCTTATTCACAAACAGCAATATTTAATATTGCTCAAGCTTCTAAGCAAATGCATGTAAAGTCAGACAAGCTACAGGTCGGTCCTTTCCTGATACTGCTGGGTGTAGTTCCCAAATGACGACGCGGTCTAAGCCGAAAGTAAATTGTAATATTGACAATTCGAGAAACCGCAAAAGTCTCAAAAAGAAAACATTCTTTTTGTATCATTGCACAATAATAGTCTAGCTCCAAATCTTGAGAACAATAATCATCTTTTTTCGTGGTATGTATTCGTTTTAAATCAAGTGGTATTAAATTAACATATAATTAGTGTCCAGTTATTAACAATAAATAATCTAAATAACAATTCGCCATTGCACGACACTTGCTACAGGGTGACTGTATGAATTTTCACTAGACAAGCCTACCAATTGCTTGGCGACGAGAGGACCACAGTACCCACAGAACAATAATAAAAAGACTATACAGTTTAACACTTTACGATTAATTTGTTTCAACCGTATTGTTATTTGTTCGTAATTGTAATTTTAGGGGATCCTAAGGACGTAAGGCGTGGTGCTAAGTTTCGATATTGTCTTTCCACAGCTAATAGCGGGCTACAGTTTTAAATAGAATAGAACAACGAAAATACTGTCTCTCCCTTTCTGCTACATTACTTATATGCGAATTGTAAATAAGCCCCATCTATTTCGTCTATCCATGAATTACCGAAACAGAAGATGAAGTTCCGTAAGTAAGAGGAAGATGCGCGTATGCTTGTTTACCTGCTTACAACCGGCCTAACAGCGAAAACAGATTACTCTGCCATACAAGATTTTACGGAGGAAGGTTATTCTATACCTTGTAAGATTTCTTTTCGCGCAATTATACGTCTTCACTGTTGGACCGGTTATAGATACATAAACGAGCATATCCGCATCCTTCTTTTATTTAGGGAACTTCATCTCCTGGTACGGTAACGCATAGATAAGCGAAATAGTATATAAAATTACCATATAAGTAATTTAACGGAGGATTCTTGTTTTCTTCTATTCCCGTAGCCCGCTATTACTATCTATGAATATTTAAGGAACGTTTAGACTGATTTCGATAAAATTCGGTATTCAACTCAGAATCAGATTCTATGCATACCATGCATTTATGGTGACTTGTAGAATTGTAAGATTCTCTTAGAGTTGGATACCTACATTTTTCGTTTAATGCACATTTTCGAGATAATGCAGCAGCTGTCAAGGAAAGTTGCCAGTACAGTTTAGATAGCTCTTATTAGGTATGTCAGTTTCCTGCCAGGAAGGGGCAAGACGTAAAATCAATGAAAAAGCACATATCAATGTGTATCCGCAAAAAATTCGCTACCGAATCACAACCCTTTTGGTGTTTCGCTAGTAAGTTGGAACATCCACAATGTATAATTTTTAAATATGTATTTCTGAATACATCATCATATGAACAGTTTTTGGATATCCTGAATTAAGCAGTTACAATTTTACATAGCAATTGCATATAAATGTTCAAAACGTTGCAGCCATTTTTCAACTTGAATGCCAACGCGTACTTGTAATTAATTGATTTGTTTTACCTTGTAATAGTTGTATCAAATCTTTGTCGAGGTGAAAAGCAAATCGAATCATGTCGAAAATATTTCTTCTACAAATTACTTAATTTTGAAGAATATGGACTCTAAAATGTAAATCAGTTATAGCCGGAGTTATTTCTATATTTACTATACGTCTTAATACTGGTCATTAATAATTACTGCCCGTTTAATTTCTGGTATGTTGTATACTGCCATTTTAAAGACCTTACATCGCGGCGCGTTAATAACTTTTTAGTTGATATACATCCCAAGATTGGTTAGGAAAATCTAATATCAGATATAAAAATAGTTTATATACTTATAGTAAAGGAATTATTCATTATCTGCATAGCTCAAAGACAGAGAATTTCAAAGCAAACAATTTCAAACCACACTTGTAGAAAAAATTAAATAAAAATTAGAATACTGTAGCAAATAAATCATAATATTTAAAATAAAACAAGCCCGTTATGATAGCAAAGTAAGAAGATAATTTATCGACTTTTGCAAACATGATACAATAATAGTATATTAAAGAACTAGTTTCATAAGGCCTTCTCTTAACGCACGAGTTCAAGTTTGAAAAACGAGACGCGAAGCGTCGAGTTTTTCAACGGACGAGTGCGACAAGTGGTCTTATGAAACGTGTTCTTTATACTATTTTTTCTATTGAGGAAGTTTAAGAGTATTTTAAATAAATTTATGTAAAAAATTTTACGTCAAATCTATTACTAGGGAGTTTTTATAAACACTTATGGCAGCACTGACAGGTGGCTGAAACTGACATTTCAAACTTTCAAATTCAAATCGAACTACCAACATCGTAAAAAAAACAAACTAAAAACAGTACGATTATAGGCCTCCTTAACGTACTGTTTTTAAGCTAAAACAGTGCGCTTAGAACGGCTTTATAAAACCGAAATAGAAAAAAGTCTTTAATTTCGTACTCCGTAGCAGTCAGCAATATTCACTGTGGGAAATGTTTGTCTGTTCAAATAAAGCAAGCAAAAATAACAAAACTGTATCTACCAATAAAACACCCAGTGGCATTAATATCGACGTACAAGAGCATCAAGCTATAGAAATAAAGTTCGTTTTCAAACGTCAATTTCAGGTGGGTCGAGCGACAATAACGTCACATTGCGTTAGCGAATCCGTCTGCTTACTAAAGTCTCTTAAATTACAAGCCAGAATAATGAATTGTTCGGAAATAAGATAGATTGTGTTGCTTAATCTCATGTTATTGATCAGTGTTGTATGTTGATCAACAAAACACAATGAAGTTTACTAATTTGTGCAATATTAACATCCTAGGAACTCGACCACTTATAGAAATGAAGAAAGTTTTGGAAACAAGGTTGCATATAGTGAGCGTTTTAAAAATTTAATTTTAAGTTTGTTGATATATGAATGGATGTATAGTGCAAAACTTATACAAAAATATTAGAGAAAAAGCAACCATACTAAACGAATTTCAAAGGAAGCAAATTAAAAACTAAATAATTTCCAATTTTTACTACATTTAGAAACCCTAATATAACCGGGCAAACATTTTGTTTGTTGCAAAGTTGTTTTCGTTTTCAAAAGACGACTAGAAACGAAGCCGTGTGGAAATTTTAACTGGAATAAATTATGTACTTGGTTATAGAGTATTTCTGTAAAACTTTATAAACACGTCAATATATTACTTGTTCACTGACTACATTTCAGCGGTCATGTTTTTAATATATCTTCGTCCGGAGGTATGCAACCACCCCTAACTTTTTTTTCTTAACAGCATGGATATACCAAGTATACACATACTTTGAAAGCTCACTTCAAGAGTAATACAATCCAAAAGTTATTTTCTAAATACTCTAAGAGGTTACTTGGTGTGATTGCACCCTTCCGGGTGAAGATAAACTAAAAACATGACCGCTAAAATATAGTCAGTGAACAACTAACATTAACGTGTTTTACGAATTTTGAAGGAAATATTGTGTATTCAAATTACAGAATCTATTCTAGTTAAAGTTTCCACATGATATATTGAAAGCAGAAACGCTATTTATTATAATAAAGCTCAGAGTCATATTCTATAGCTGTATGGGTAGCAAATTTGACTGAACAGTATGTCTATAATTCACTCCTTTTGCTCAGTATACCGTGTTACCATAAGACGTTAAATAGTCATACGAACAGGTTTTCATTACGGAAAAAGTGTTAGAATGTGTATTTTTTTGGTCGATTAACTGAGCGCGTTAGCAAACTAAGCACTAAAAGAACGGCGAAGTCCTGTAAAAGATCCGAAACTAGTTTGAAACATTTCCTCGCATCCAAACTTTACTTTCAAGTTAGAATAAAAAGCAATCGGCATTCTATATATTAAAATCGTTCAAAAAGTAAACAGCCCCAATTAATTCAGAAGAAATAGGGAATAAATTACAGAATAAAAACTTATGGTTAAATCTAATTAGAATTTATTTACAATCTCACACAACAGGCAAAATTATATCTCTCCCTTATGAAAAAATGTCAACAGGGCCCATTCTTTCCTTCTAAAACCGTAGTTGGTAGAAACAGGAAATTGTTTCCTGTATAAAAGATTCTTGCTTATAAGATCTTAACTGAATTTTATTCAATAACAACCTGTTGATTTTGTTTCAATCGGGCATTTATTAAACGCAAGCATGTATTAATTTTCTTCAGGTAGAAATCTCGATTTTGTGTTTTAAACTACCACGGACGTAGAGGACCTACATCTTAACCGTAAGCTGTAGCAATATCATATTTATCTCGACGTCGTGAAAAGTCACCTGTCAATTAATCTTAACGAGTTTCCGTTGCTTTAATCGATGGAAGAGGGTCAGTCTGTTTGTTATCTTACTTAACACAACTGTTTATTGCACTAACGGGTATAATCAATTAAATAAACATTAAAGACAGTTTATCTTATCGGTTAATTTATTAGAAACTTTTAACCAGAAGCGAAATTTGTTTATTCAACCGAAACTGTAACTGGTCAGTGCATCAACGGATATAATCTAGTGACTGTTGGTAACAATCTAGCTAAATATTGATGTATTTTGGTTTAGTTAATTTATCTAGAACTTCCACCCGAAACTGAACTGCTGGATACTATTTTTTATTCTTTTTTTATTCCCACGTTGGGCGCCAAAATTTGTGACGCCTAGTGGAACGACGGCGACAACAAAAATGGTTTTATGCACACAAAAGCGAAGTATCAAATTCCTAAGCAAGGTCCAGGTATCAAGGACAAGGGTTCGACTAGCTACAGTCGAAGAAGGGTGGTTCGATGTAAGCCTAGGCGCCACCTGTTTAAAAAAAAACCCTTTCCTCCTCGAAGATAACTTTGGTAAACAGGAACCTTCCTGGATGCGAACATACCTTGCTGGGTAATATTAAACTTATCGTTCAAGACAGAATAAAACACAATTGTACCAGACAGATCTCCAAATATAATGATCAAAAAAATAAGTAATCAATACAAAAGTATGTACGTATGACGCATAAACAAAAAAATCCCAAGTTATATATATGTACATAAATTCACATTCATGAATAAATAAAATGAACGGACCACAGTACGTTACTTTCTCTGATTTAATGTTTATAGAGAGCTGACCCAAAATTTCCAGGGAAAGCAATAATGCGTAGATCAGGTTTTAAACTAAGAAGTATTAATCCACTTCTAAAAATAATATCCACCAAATACCGAATTACCGTCTAGCTTTCACTATATCTCGAAGCCTCGTATACGCAATAACTAGATTAGATTAACCAAAAATTAATGGTATATGCGCACGGATAATTATAAATTTACGCAAACTTCCCCCTTTTGTTTGAACTTTAAATCAGAAAATATTATCTCGTAATCTGCAGACCATTTAACAAGTTCTCAATATACAAAAGTGATTTAAATATGAACAAGAATGTTTCCGAATAAAATATTTAACTAAATACAAAAATTTTGTCGAATATTTATTATATTTCAAAATAAATACGACTACGCAATTAAACTAGTTGCAGTTGTTCGTTTTTGGCTAGTGAATTTACCAACCCAACGCAGGTACGGTAAAAAGTAACTAACAGACCTTGAACGCAGATTTTCTTTATCCCGATGGACTCGATGTACGCCCATCTGCTATTCATGCACCGCCGAAGGTTCCTGCACTGGAATTTCTAGACTGGAATCTCGGAATTTCCCACGTTGTTATAAATGCGATCAGAATCCGGATTTTTTTTCCACTCTTCCGGCTGGTATTTACTTGCCTAAATAAATTCAACTGTCTTAGAAAAGAAAACAAGTGGAATAAGGACCTTCTAAGCTTACCATAAGATGTAAAATTGGCAGAAAGAAAAACTCTACTCAGTGCACTAAATTAGGATTACTCTCAGGGAAAAATTTACTATCACACTACCGTGTTTAAACTTCCCCTAATCACTTGAAAATTCACAAATTGGAATAATCTTCCGTGTGGTAACGACCTTAATTAAAAATTCAAGTCTGCACGTCTTGAGAATTGAAAGCGTTCTTCTTACTAATCCAACTGACTGCGGTCCGAGATCCGAAAATTCCCGATCGATGCGCAGAACACAAAAATGAGAACAAGTTTTTGAATTCGAAACTCGAAAATATGCCGTCCAAAACGCTGAAATGGAAAACCACTCCTGATATACACTATGCGTCAGAAATCACACATTACAGTGCCTTGTCGCATACGAACGACCTTCGCCCTTATGCCTGTGTTGAGCATTTCAAAATACCCCAGACAGAGAGGAGGCACAACTTAACGTAGACTTCGAAGAATAGGAAGTGTAAACATTTCTACTCCAGAGAAGATTCACTAAGCAGACTATCTCGCTGGCTTGACATTGCCTTGGGAGACAGAATAGCCGTTAGAAACCAATGCTCCGGTACTGGGAATTGAACCCCAGACTAAAAAATAATAGCAGCACGAATTTTAAAACTAAGAAGTTCTACCTTTCTTTGGTTTCCATATGATTTTATTAAATGCTTCGCACCTCGAGTAATGTTTAATACAATTGTGTGCTAAAATTTTCTTTAAAACACAAGAATTGAATTTTTAAAAATCCTAGAAAACTTCAGAAAGGACGTTTGTAATAAGGAAAGCTACAATTTTTATGGCATTTTTATTTGCATAAACCTTAATCAAAATATTTCGATCAATGCATACTTTTCTAATTTTTTGCTTTTTTTGCGCTATGAAATAAATTTATGCGTAAAGAACGTGAGAGACTTTCATTTACAATTTCAGAACATTTTTAAGCTAGTATTGCCGGTAATTTAAATAAATATAGAAAAGAAACATTTAACACGCATTATATTGTTAGTAAACACTCAAATCGCAGACATTATTCATTAAAGTGGGTTTACCTAAAGTTACTTCTGTTCAGTTTTTAAATTAGTTATACATATAGAAGTTGATAAACATGAGTAAACATAATAATGCAATAATAGTAGACGGTAAAAGAAGAATTCTTCTCACGAACAAGTGCTTCTATGGACTAAAAAACAACTGAAAAGTCGCAATCTTACAAGAACATCTAAAAGCCTCATATATAGAACCCTAATACGACCCATATTCACCTACGCCTGTGTCAAAAATGTGGACCCTAACCAGGTCAGAAGAAGCACTCCTAGCATGTTACGGGCCAAACGAGCTTTCTCGTTGACCCGCAACAGTATAGATGGAAAAGGCCTACAGATTAGCTCTGAGGAGTAAGGGTGGTTCACGGAAACCGCTTACGGGAGGGAAATCGTACCTAGTTGTGTACTGAGTAGGTCAAAATTAGTGGGCGCCACCTTCCAAATCACAGCTGATTGCAGGTTCTCGTGGATGGCCGAGAAGCCAGCAGCTTACGGGAATCGGACTCACCTTTATTGTGCCTCCTCCTATATATAAAGCTTGTAAAGTTCATGCATACAAAGATAAAAAGTACACAAAAATAAAAGACATGGTAAATTTGAAAACAAATATAATTCTACTTCTTTTAAATTACTGACACATGAGACAAGAAATATAACGATTAAATTGAAAATGGTAATATTTATGATTAATTAATACAAGGGTAATTAAACGTTCAAACCGAGGCTCGACATCTGGCTACTGAAGGTCACTTTTTGTCGCATCGGAAAAAGGTTCAACACCCGAAACTGGCGAATGAAATTCAAAACAAGATTTCACGACACTATTAAAAATTTTTCCTACTTTAGTTTTGTTCGGTAGGGAGTAGAGAGAGGCACAACTAGGGTGTTCCTGCAATCTTCGGACAGCAGGTAAAATTCGCTGGCACGCCCCTGAAGACTGGATCGAATGGAGACAACGCCACGGACCGGGACTTTCTTTAAGGACGGGGAAAACGGAAACTTCAGATGCCCAACTCTCCGTCGTACGGGGTAGTCACTGGTAACTGCAGAGACGACGGAAACGGGATTGGAAACTTTATTCCGACACAAGTCGAAAGAACAATTCCACTGAATTGTCTTTGCAGAAAGCTGACACTCTGCTAATACTTTTAATCCGACACAAGTCGAAGATTCTATTGCCTAAGACGAAAAACGAAACGATAACTCAATTAGCAGCTCTTCTGCACAACCCGGTATCTCAAAAAGAAAGCACGTCAGTTCACTCCCAAGGCCTAGCGTTCACTCTTTCCCTTAATTTATCAACGGTCCCCAAGATGGTATCGGGTGACCGCGCCGAGCAAAGGTGAAAAATCGACTGAAGAAAGGACGAAACACGAACACCCAAAAGCTGGAAGATTTCATCATATTGCGAAATGTGGTGCAACAATTCTCGAAAAATTTAACACGTAGAACTCCAAGGGCAGGAAATTTCCAGGTCAAGAAAAATATTAATCGGCAATTCTCCATGATAACAACGAAAGGTTCCAAAACTGTATTCGGGAAATAACAATATAGTAATCAGGTACAGAGCGGCAATTAAAATATGACTTTAATTCAGATGAAGTGGCAAAATCAAACGAACATAACAAGCAGTATTCGAAAGAAAAGTTTTACGAACTATGTATGGCGCCGTGATGGAAAATGAAATATGGCGAAGGATATTCAAACACGAACTGCATGAACTAAATCATAACGTAGACATTATCAAGATAATCAAAGTTGGGAGACTTCGAGCAGGCTACATTTAGAACAGTTAGAAGAGAAGACGCAAACCCGACCAAGGGCATCCTACTAACAAAACCGGAAGGCAAGAGAACTGCTGGAAAACCCAAACTCAGATGGTAGGATGTTGAGGAGCATAGTAATACGAAACTGGAAAGTCGTAGCCCAAGGTAGAGACAGATGGAAACTGCTTGAAGAGGCCAAGACCCAAGCTGGATTGTGGAGCCAATGATGATGATGAAACTACGAGTAAGGGTCGATCCACACTATAGTGCCGCTCTCGATACGCTCTCGGTTCGATACAATCTCCTCATATTCACATTGCCGTTCAGGCTCCGGTCTCGCTTCAGTCGTTTCTTATCAATCATGTTACAAGTTCGATGCAAATAGTGAAAATGTCATTTTTTAACTTTTCTACTGAAGAATTAGCTTTGATAGCTATTCTTCTATTTCAATTAGGAGTTCATCTGAAAATTAATAATACAACTTTAGTCATTAGAAACTTTATAGTTGTTAAGTTTAGCATTTGTCGTTTATATTTGGTTATATTTAATTTTATCTGTCTCTGTATGAGAATTTGAAATAAAGTATATAGAACAACTAATAAATTAATAATAATACATAATTACCTTTTTCAAAAGACCACAATTTTTCTTTTGCCATCACCAGCTCGTTGGTGGTTTGCATCAAATCGAGCACTAAACGGAGTGGACGGAGATCGAAGACGTATTCACACTGTCGCTACAAGTCCTGAGAAGTCCAATCTCGCTCCGATAAAATATTCTTTGAGGTGTATTGGTATTGGAGCGGTATGGTATCGATATCGTAGCGATAGCGATAGTGTGAATAAACTCATTTATTTCTTCTGTAAGAATATTGTATCGAACCGAGAGCGTATCGAGACGATATCGAGAGCGACACTATAGTGTGGATCGACCTTAATAGCTATCCTTTATCCATTCTCGCTAAATTTAATGCAACCGAGTTTTCGACGCATAAATTGTCAATAGATATTTTGGGTATATAAATGTAAGTTGTATTGCACATTTGTAGGTTGTAGGTTTTTTATGGGAGAAATTTAGAACGCGAATTTCAAAAGGATCTCTATGCACTGAAGATCATGGCTGAGTTACACCCTAACTATGAATTTTGCCTAAACTTCGCAGTGGCACGGGACCTACAGCTTTACTTCGTATCCGACAGAAGGCGCACTTTCTTCTTTTCACCGCTAGAAAAATCTCACCGACATCGGCCAGGTTCGAACCCGTGTCCCTTGGATCTATAGACAAGTACGTTAATCACTAGACCACCGGTGCCAGATGTCTTAAGTTACTCACCAACTTAAGTTGAACATTTACAGGAGCAGCTTACCATTAACTTCCCATTTACATATATGGAGAACAGAACTGCGGGGAAACTGTACGTTGTAGTAGGAAATGTAATTATAGCGTATCAGTTTTATTTTGACGATAAGTTGCTTGTTAGAAATTGAAATCACAAACCGTAGTGAAAATAAAAATACTACCGTAACCACTGTCCCAAAAGACTAGTACGTGCGCACCTTCATCGGCATTCTATCTAACGTTCGCTGTAGTTTCCTTATACAGGCTGTTTCGGACCACTCGTCCCACTTTCTGTTATTTGAAACGGAATGAGCTCTGAAGTTGTGCAACATTTTTTATTACACAAGCATATGCATAGAATCTGGAATTTTCCGGCGAAAACCAGAAATAGGGAAAACCGAAAGCATAAGTCATGCTTAATGTCGTTGCAGAATTTTAAAAAGAATTTCTTTTTCATTGAATTTTTTTTACACTCATTACCATTGAGGAAATAATTTTAAAAACGGAAAAAGAATTAAATAGTAATTTACTTTTTTATATGTTCATGGTTAAATACGATCAAAATGTCTACTCCTGTTATAGAAACAATTCGGTGCTCTCTTTGCAGTGCTATCTGGTGCTCAGAGGACTTCTTCGCCTAAGAGGGAACGGCAAACATCTTGAAATCTTTGTATTATATCCATCCTTGTGATGGGGCTTCGTTGGTACGCGAAATATATCAATCGTCGCCACAAGAAAAAGTCTAACGGTGTAAAATCGGGAAAACGAGGGGGCCAAGTTGCAAGACATTCCCTACTTCTCATCTCTACTTCCGGTTTTCCCCGGGAAATGCTAGCAGTGCCAATAAACTCTTTGCGTAACTTCGGTAGTAATTTTTTTTCATCAACTTCACAGTTCATCGCGTTTCAAAATAAAAAGGGTTTGCAGTCTGAACCCACCTATATATTAATATAAAATAAATGGTACTTTACGTTTATATTATATACAGGGTGTCCCAGAATTACCACTAAAGCTTCTGGTAGCCGTGTTCTGATATGCTTTCTGAACAAAAAACCTAAGAACAAAATTCGTCTCCGAGGCTAAGTTTTCGCACATGAGGCAAAAAAAGAATAGTAAACTTCCTCCTAAATTCGTGGTCGGTATTGTTGTATGAAATGGATGTAGCTCATCATCTTCTAAAATTCTTTGCACGGAAGACTTGGATGTTTCAAAATTTCTGGCAGTCGAACGAACATTTATACTCGGATGCTGACTTACAAACTCCAAGACGTTTCCTTCCAAATTAGGATTTCTAACTCTTCGCGGTCGGCCTGCATTAGCACGACTTGGAAGAATATTTCCAGTCTCCCAAATTCGTCGCATTGCAGCCCGTATTATAGTATGGCATAGATGTCTCGGATAAGGAAAACGGTCGGCATAGACCCTTGAAGCTTCGTTGCATTCGCCAAGAACCAAAATCATGTCTGCATATTCACTTGCTGTATAATTCATAGTAACGTAAAGTAAAATAAAGAATCCAAACGCAAAATAGCTTAGGTAGACAAAATAATAACTGTCACTGTCACAAAATTTGGAAATTCGAAATAAAAACATTTTTCAAAATCACAATACCCGCTTAACTGGCTTAAATTAACATGGTTGTCAACTTTAGTTTCTTGGAATGTTTCTTGCTTCTATCAGTTCTTTCAACAAATTAATTAATGCTTTATATCATGATTTGATGGTGATTTTAGGTTGTAATAGACTTATTTATTGATAAATTAATTATCTTATTTAAATATTTGTGGCTATAATCTAAATATACGATGTTAAAAGTGATAGCTTTAACAGGTCAGTGTGAGAAAACTAAGCCCTGGAGACAAATTTGGTTCTCAGGTTTTTTGTTCAGAAAGCATAGGAGAACACGGCTACCTGAAGCTTTAGTGGTAATTCTGGGACACCCTGTATATAAAACACTTTATTCAACAACACTCAATGTAATTTCCGCTGTAAATGACCGCAGCTTGCTTTTTGTAAATAAAACACTACTAAAATTAAAGATACATAAATAATATCCTCTGAATACAGTCATCTCCTCGGGCTTAAACCATATCGTCGTAGAATTGATTGAGGACGACGTTTCGCTTACCGTTGCACGCAGCATTATCAAAGCGTTGATAATATACCTGCGACGGTTAGCAAAACGTTAGCATCAATCAATCCTTCGACGACGCGGTCTGAGCCCAAAGAGATGACTTAATTGGACACAAACCGCCAAAGCCTAAAACTTCACATAGCCCTTGAATATCATATGACCACCGTTTAAAAATTTCTGAAGACCCTACCGCTACGACTATTATAAATAATTTGAGAACTATTTTTAACAAGTAACAGATTTGTAATCCCAGTAATTTTGTACTTCTTACGATTCTACTGCGTAACGTCGTTTAAATGACCTAATTTTTATGGCTATTGGATCCATAGGTTTAAAATAAATAGGTGATTCTCGAAATCTCTAAAAATCGTGGCGGCCTTATTTGTAAAGCTAAACAAATATAATTTGTTAATTGTTTGCTGCCTTACTTCGTTGAAATTCATACTTTATATATTAATAATAATAATAGGCAATTTCAACAAGTATTTATTTTTATTTTAGCTTTATACGTGTTTCGACATACAATATGTCATTATCAAAAGCATTTAATGAAGTAAACATTTGTAGTTGCTAGGGTAACAGCACACTGAATCTTGGTTTCGGGCTTGGTCTGTCTTCTATTCCAAAACTTCCAATAGCGGGGAATTTATGAGCTCAATTTGCTCATTCATTAAAGGTGTGTTTGTGAATTTGAAAGGTTTCGAGTATATCCAATTTACGTTTATCATCACAGAAGTGTAAAAATGTTATTATATTATTTGATGTCAATGCATGATTGTGTTCTAATAAGTGTTTGACATAGTTAGATTTTTCTGGGTGTTTATATTTGTATGAGCGTATGTGTTCTTTGTATCTGGTGTCAAAATTTCTAATTGTTTGACCTATGTATACATAATTACAATGTGAACAGTTTAATTTGTGAAATACCTGATTTTAAAAAATTGTTAGTTCTGCCTTTTGCGTTGAATAAGGTGTTGAAAGTGTTTTTTGTTGTTTTATAACTTACTTTAAATGTACTTGATTTGATTATAATTTTAGCAATTTTCTCCGATATATCAGCAAAATAAGGAAATTGGACTTCCCATTTGTAAACCGTTTTTTTGAAGATAAATTTTATCTTTAAAAATAAAATAATTTTGATTAATACAAAGTTCGAATAATTGAATCAAGTCATTTCGTTTTGTTAATTCAACATTTTTGTTGATAGAAATATTATTTAACAAAGGAATACACTCTTGAGGAGGTATTTGTGAAAACATATTGGTGACATCAAAACTAACTAGTTTGCAGTGTGGTGGTAAATCTAAACTGGACAACTTACTGATTAATTCTGAAGAATTTTTAACAGAATATTTTGGTGTGTATTCTAAACTAGTAACTAAGTTATTTAATGTTTTTGCTAACATGTGGTTGGGTGCGTTTATGTATGAGACTACCGGTCTAATAGGCATTTGGGGTTTATGTATTTTTATTAAACCGTATAGTTTTGGTGGTTGTGGGTTTGGGTGTATTATTTTTCTTTTCGCATAATCTGTTAAGGTAACAATACAGTTATTTAATGTTTGTTTTAGATAGCTGTTATATTTTTTCGTAGGATCTCTATTTAAGGTTTCGAAATTTGAGGTAGTTATAAAATTATTTACTTTTTGTATGTAATCATCTTTATGTAAAATACCTAAAGTATTACCTTTATCTGCTCTAACAGAAATAAGATTGTTTGTTGTGATTTTGTCTTTAATTGATGCAAGCAGTAAATTATTATGTTTGTTTGTATTATAATTTGAATGTTTGTGTGTTGTTGACATGTCTTTTAACAAATTGGCATTTTGAAATTTTGCCTAGGTAATTGAAATGTTTTTCTTTAAGAATATTTTCTGAATTAACTGCTAACATTTCCGTTGTTTTGAACAACTGCTAGGATCAAGCAATTATTGTTGAATTCGGCTCAAATTTCATTAGAATCAGCTCAATGATATCCGAGTTATACAAAACGTTTACACACGTACTGACATTTAAAAAAATACACCTTTTTGAGTTCCTGAACGTACTAAACCTGTATTTCCATCAAAATCACAATATCTTAAATTATCGCCATCACAATACGTTCCCTTACTGGGAAAGTAATAATTAATTGTTATAAGAAAACTATAATACAATATTTCTTTCTCTTCTGCATATTTTCTCTAGCCCTAATTAAAAAAGTTTTGATGATTTAAGAAATCAGGTGTACTTTCGGATATTGTGAATAAAATTAAACGTTTCGTGCGAACAGTAGAACCATTTCGCGTTGTAATTTGCGAGAACTTGAAAACTTCGCTTGTTTGGAGCTTTTATTCGCGCGGTATCAAATGAATCTGAAGAGCTTTGTTAGTTGAGAGATACGGTTTTGTTTTTAAACTTTAAACTGTTGGAGTTTTATTTTAGTTAGTAGTAATTACATTAGACAAAATCCTTTTATTTCGTAGTTTGTAAGTTCTGATGTAGTTTGGGTATTCGACGTAACTGCAATGCAAGTATTATGTGAAAACTGAACAACGGCAATTAAACTCGTCGGTTCTCTTAAGAACCGAACAGGACCCCGTACAATAATTGTTTTATCACAAACTAGTTAATAGATTCCCATCGTTTACTGAACAAAACTATAGATTGCCTAAAAACAGAATGTATGCCGAGTATAACGCAAGTAAGGTAGAATACGAAAATAAGTTACAACTCGATTAAAAAAAATATGTTAATGTTTTTATAGAAAATACATAAACAGCCAGTACTCGGTATCAAGTTTAATTAATTTTGAATTTTCGTTACAGTAATATATGATCTATAATCAGCCTCGTAGCAATGATCATCTTTTTTTGTATCCAAAAACAGAAATCTATTTTTATATGAAAACGCTTCTAGTAGCCTCTCGGTTGAGTTAGAGTTAGCATAAATCAATTAATAAAACTAGCTGAACCCGTGGAATATGTCCTACCGCCTGCTGGTAAAATATTAAACAACATGAACGTCGTAACATAGCAGTTAGTAGGAGAAACTGCTCTTGGGAAAGACGTTGATTTGTTCATATTGCTATAATATGAAACACGTGACATTTTAGGCACTTCTGAAATCAATGTGAGAATGATAATAAAATTTGGCTTTCTCAAACTTTAACATTGCTTTAATCACGTTAAAACTGTTTTATCGGAGAATAGCTACTACACCTGGAAAATTAAACCCCAAAACTCTTCTGTCCACTGTCTTTGTTGTTTAATATTATCTACCAAAGTGCCTCTTATTTTAATTTAGATAAGTTTTCTACTTTGGGTTCTTTTGTCTGTTACGAGGGTGTCCACCCACTTACTCGCCACCACTAGCTCGCCACCCTTTGCTCGCCTCCGTTTGCTCGCCTGCCATTTACTTGGCTACCGTTTACTTGTGGGTCTCTTTGCTCGCCAAGCCGAATGCTCGCCGGATAG
This sequence comes from Limonius californicus, assembly GCA_014611495.1. Taxonomy (NCBI): domain Eukaryota; kingdom Metazoa; phylum Arthropoda; class Insecta; order Coleoptera; family Elateridae; genus Limonius; species Limonius californicus. The sequence goes on from JABXWE010003890.1 coordinate 17,202, forward strand.
ATGTTCGACAAGCAATTTATTTTCAAATAAAGTATTATATGTAGGCAATTAGTGAATCATGTTGATAATTCTCAAAATCTTACATTCCTCTAATGAATGTTGATAGTCAAAGCAGGGTTGCCTGTTTTTGTGTTTGAATTCGTATAGGGTAATATATTTTTTTGTTCCGAATAAAAGTAGCTAGAGGTGTATCTGACTTTTATGTTGTATATATATTTTGAAATTGTTAATTAATAACTTATCAAAACATCATTAGAGTTGCTCTGTTGTCATAGAAACGGCGTTTTACGCCAAAATTATAATAAACAGTTATCAACTCACACCAGTTCCATAAACGCATATTTCCCTAAAATATCACCATATAAATAAAAATAATGATAGTCTCCCTGTACCTACAGTATCTGAAAATAGCAGTAAAGATTTTAATCATGAAACAGAGATGAGCTAAATTATTTTATAAACGAAGGTGCCTAACAAAATATGAACTAGTTTTTCTGCGCTGGTGCAGTTACACTGGGACCGAGCAAGTTGGCTATCAAGCAAAGGTATGGCGAGCAACTATCTTGGCAAGTATCTTTCCCAGCGAGCTATCGGTGGCGAGCAAACGGCTACGAGCAAATGACCTATAATCCTTACGAGACGTGGAGATCCTCTTTCCTAAGCCCAAGTTGCGGGTTTTAACGTAGCACACACACAAAACTACAGCTTAACGTAGACTCAGAACCACGAGAACTGAAAAACACTTTGTCACGCCTTTAATCTGTACTATTTACAAAAATTGGTTGAATTACAAAAACAACCTCATCACTCCGCCACTGTTTAGCTAGACAATTACACATTGACAGATGCCAGATTCCCGGAAACCCAATCGAAGAAGGAGTAGGTTCAAAACATTTAATTAATAGGCGCCACCGACTTATAATTTTCTAGCATCGTCTGAGATAGTAAATGAGAAGTCGGGCCCCAAGAAAAATAATCAGCTACCTTTATAGAAGTCCCAATTTTACGTTAATCTACCGGGATATAACGGAAAATAACTTGGCAACACTCAAACAATTTGTAGCGCATTCCGTAACTTCGAAGGCCTTCGCGTCACGAATATATCCGTGATCACCGACCAAAAACTATTATCAAGGCGTGAACTCTTACAACGCAATATCAACCCACTATTGGAGTACGATGTATATCTGCTTTACGTAAAATTGTAATATGGAATATTACAATAGTATTTCATATGTACACATAACCCCAATTAAATTCCAATGACACAATTCGTTGACCCCATTCAATTAATAAATTAATTCTTAAATAAACATAACGAAATCGTGAACAACAAGACAAGGTTATACAGTTTTTAAAAATGCACTTCCCTTGATCAATACGTTGCTGCAATCAGCTCGTCAATACACCAAACTCTCTATTGAGGCGAGGACAGCGTATCAGTTTGCACACTACGTATAAATGTAGAGTTTTTCTACTGCGTCGTCTCAATTTCTGGAAGTCCCGCTGTACGACTTTTTGCCTAATTAAATTTATTTGAGATTAGGATTAAGGTTCTGGAAATTACAATAAGACAACAATTTCTGGCTATAATCAACTCACCAGTTGAGGGACTCTGGCATAACACCAAAGCAAATCTTCTTTACCGAAGTAAATTCTATATTGGAAAATAATTTCCTGGAGAATTTTTTCCCTTCAACTATGGGAAAAGCTCCTTTGTGAAGTGACTCTCAAAGCGGAAAACTAATTCCCAATCGGCAAACGATTTCAATAAATAATTCACTATTCACAATAAACGTCCGGTAAGGTTGACAATGTTTAACCCACTGACCTAATTACGGAAAACTGTCTTTTAGAATCTCCTATCCCCCTAAAATTTTAAACTCAAAACCGCACTGCGTCGTCTTGACCTGAACGAACTTCGAAATATTAAAATTCCTATATATGTAAAACGGGTTGCCTTCTGTTAGGCGCGGAAAACGTTACAACTTTACTCTAGGAAAGGCTTACTAGGCAGAATACCTCGCTGATTTGCCATTGCCTTGAGTGAGAGAACGGCCGTTAAAAATTCAATGTTGCGGTACTACTACGCCCACTAGATCTGAAACTAGTAAACATAACTTAAAACGTAATTATAAATTTAATAAATGGAAGACTCTCGATAAATTATTCTTGACACTGCAATACCGGTACTAATGCTAATACGTGTGAGTTAAAATCTAAATGGAGAATAGGAGGCAAATAAGTTTACTGGGTAGACGATTAATTACCATTGAGGTTTATTGCAACTTTAAAACTGGGGTGTTTACGACTCATACTAGTTTACTGAAATTGATTAAACAATGGACAATAAAAATTTGTATATCCAGTGGCTTTTCAATCTGTTTACGCGAACAATTGAATGGCTTTGTTGGGAAAGTGAGTGTGACTCAATGAAAATGGCCGAACAAGTACACGATTCCGCCTTCTGCAATAAAATTATAGTAGAACGGTTAACTTCTGGTTTCACAACGTATCCTGGCTAAGGTCTCGATAACATCTGCAGATATGCAGCGGCATAATTTTAAGGCGAACTATGGAATTTCCATCTCTTTCAAACAGGAAAGTTTACTGATAGATAGAGATAATAATAACATAATAACTACGTAAATAAGTGTGTAAAAAAATATTCAATAAACCTGTTAGTGCTGTTAATGGGCTCATTTGTTAGTATGAGATTGTTATAGTGTGAAAGTATTATATCTGGTATGTATAGTAGGATCAGGAGAAAATCGAATTGAAAATGTTAATATTTGGCGCATCAAAAATACGGGACCAATATTTTTATTTCAACTATCAATTTTGTATTAATCGACAACAGTTGAACGAATTCATTGAAGTTTATTCCAGAAATCGTAACGTTAGTATTTAGCAAGAGATATTTGATCTCAAAAATAGCATTTTAAACACCAACTTTCTCCTAAACTGTAGAAGCTAGAAGCACAATCACTTCATAAATTAACTATACAATGATTTCTTATCAAGGACAACGAAAAAGATTTCAAAATTTTTGATGATAAACGTGTGTTATAAAAACCTAAAAATGACAAAATAATTGGGTTTGTGAAAATCTGACTCTTTATCTTGATGGACTAAGTTAGTTAGATGATAAAATTTGATTAATCAGCTTTTCAACTTGTATAGCGTCCTTGTAATTTAGTTACTAATACTGAAAATTGCATTAAATAATTCCACAAATGTAGTGAAACTTAGGTAACACCTTTTACAGGAACACAGTTATCTACATATATTGACCCTCGTCAACTACGGATGATAGGTTACTCCGATAAGCACTTGCTGTTTGTGCACCGAATTGAGCACCAGTACTTAGATTAGGTGAAGGAAGTACACATTATTTATTGATGTCAGTTTCAGGTTCACCTAATAAAATTAGCGCAATGGGATATTGTAAAAAGTTTTCGCGAAACCGCAAATCACTATTTTTACTTATAGTATGTGAAAGTATTACTTTTATGAAAAAAATCGACACTGGGATTTATGCGAAATATTCATGTGTGGTTGCCAAGTTACTTCTCGTATGGTCATAGTAGATATGATATGAATACCATATAATTATACTTTATGGTATGGGTTTAGGCGAACAACTTACTCATTTTGTCAGATACATTTCTCGAAGGGGTAAATTTCTCGCAAGTCGGAGATCTATTAGCACTGTAAGAAAAGATGAAAAATGGAACTGTTATACTTTGAATAATTTATTATGTAGCCAAATGTAGTTGTTCTTTGTTACAATTTCTACAGAAATTTTAAGCAGAGTCCATACTACAAAATAAGAAATATCTTGAATAGCAATATTAAGTTTGTTCTTCGATTTGGTAAATATAATGGTCATTGGTTGTCGGTTTTAATTTTCCATTCCCAACAGCACAAAAATCTATTCCGTCCACTGGTGAATACATGTAAGCCTTAAGAGGACATATTGTTTCCAAACTTGCATTATTTGCCACCAAGCCATCTGAAAAAGCTATTAAAAATGGACATTTCTAGTCAACGGATATCTCACCAGGACTTACTTCAAGTTTTGTTAAATTTATGAATTCTTTGATTGCCCTGTTCTCCTTATTACATCCGTATTTGGTGGCTCGCTTACCTACAAATTGACTGAATATTTTTTACAGTATTAACGGTGGGTCTCGTTTATCTCAATTAGCATACTGTTTAAAATTTGGAAGCAGTTAATATTTTTCTTTCGGTAAATTCTTTTATGCTCGAACGGCAATCAATCATATTTTTGTTACATGCTATGTACTTATGTTTTACTCAAGCGAGTCGTCTGTTGCATCGTAGATCTACAAGCTCACAAGTATTTCAAAAGCTATAAACATTTTTCATTTTAACGAATCTAAAAAAAACCCTTAATAATTTTTAATAATGAACTTAGGAGAACAAACTTTGTATTAATATTTTTGTTTCAACATCAAGCATCAATTACACCTTCACGAAAATTAGGAAACTGTACTGGAAGATTGGTTTAAGTCTCGCTTAATTTGTCGCAGGGTTTAGAAGCAAAATGCAAAACGCTACCTATATAATTATTGTATATAAGAGATCCTTTTGTGTAATGATGATGATAGTACATATCTCTCATTAATATACAAGTTATGAGATTTAAAACAGCCAAATCATGAATAATAATTTGTTGTGTACGAATTAAGAGATTATTATGTAAATCTGCTCGTTGGTGCATATTTAAATATTAGCCTCTTGGCTCCCACCTATAATGTTTACGAAAGGTCATCATGTTTTTCTCTGTACATCTTCTAACGCAAACTGTCAGTTTCATCTTCAGTGTTATCCGCACTTGGAATAAATTGTACCTTTATCTTATTTATGACTTTCCCACTTCTCTATGTTCTACAAGTGATTTGTTTGGAATGTTCAAAGTACTCCCTCTTCGTTCATTCGGTTAATATGTTCATTCCATTCGATCTTCGAACATGCTAACAATCATTATATATTTTTGATTTTGCACCCTTGCCACCTGTTTTCTCTTTGTCCTCTATCTCAATTTTATTAGCATGTCGTCTGAGCTTCCTCATCCCTTCTGTTTTTTGTCGAGTTTGGTGTCTTGCTACTGACTTAGCTTCTCTTCCAAGTTTTTATACCAAACTACGTCACTTAAACAGCCGACTACTCTGCTCATGTTAATTGTTTATGCTTGCACTCCTTCGCTGCTACCATAGTTCGATATTTTAATTCCCAAGTACTTATTTCCATCATTTATGTTATTCTGGTACAATATTAGCATGAACGGTTTGCGCTAAGACGATCACATTAATTGTTTTTGTAATTATATTTCATCCCGATAGCTGCAAATTATCTTACTATTTCGTACTTCACCTTATAACATGTTTTTATTATTTAATGAAGTAATAACAAACTGAGAGAATCGGGCTGCCTAGTGTCTTTATACACTGTTATTGGATCAGTTAATTTTTCTCCCGTTTCTGCTTAAGTTTCCTTTCGACTGTAGATAATCGTGGATAAAAATCTGTCATAGAACGAATGTATCATATTGTTGCTAAATATGACTTAACGATTTTTTAAAATCTGTTACACATCAATACGACGATCAAAACATGCTTCAGATACTAATTAAAAATATGACGTAGCTTCCTATTAAATCGGATTCTAAAAATCAGCTATTACAATTTACAAAGAACATTTATCAGTGCATTAAAACCCTATAAATTTGGTTCTTTCTCTCTTTCTTTATCAATTCCTCGTTTACCTTACAGTGTGGAGGTTGCCATTCATACAACCGGAAGTTATTAACATTCCTTTATTGAACAAAAATTTACAGCCTACCATAATTTCGTTACACTTAGTACAGATATATGGCTTAGCATTCCTTATGATTTCCACTCTTATAGTTTGTTACCAAATTTAAATCTTCCTAGATGTAATTTACTATAAAATACATGTGTTCCTGATCCCTAATAATTTAAGAGCCAATTAGTAATTTGCCTTTTACCTAAGCATGCTTCCCTGCATTTTTCAACAGATGTTCGTCTTTATGACTCAAATTTCAATCTCGCGCTTCCCCCATAGCCCGAAGGAAACTTAGACACGACGTTTTAGCAACATCAGAAACGCGTAAATTGTGTGAAATTTCCCCTGCGTTGTAGAAGAATTTTCACAGAGGTTGCCGTCGTTCTGTAAATATCTCCATCTCCATCCAAATTGAAAAGTCAAGTATTACTTTTACTTAAAAAGCGATATATACATATATTATTATGATGTTTTATTGAAGAACCTACATATGAGCTCCACATTGAATGGAAAAATTACTACGTTTAAAAAAAAGGAGAATGTTGCTTTACTTGCACCCGTAATAAAGATGAACCCCCTTTCATATGAAAAAAAATATTACAATATTATCACATAAGTTGTTGAAACAACACAGAGGTCACATTTCAAACATAAACTTTAAAAGAACTCTTTAGCGACTGTAATTTAAATTTTGGTAACTGCTGTATAACCTTTAAATTCTTGCGCTGGTTAACTGCACAATGCGAAGGATACAAGGTAGCAAACATGAACTTATAAAATATGGATGCAACAAAGAAATGAATTAAATGTTATGGAATTATCTACGTTTTTTCTTATAAAACGTTAAAGAACTTTAACAATTAAATGACAAAGTTACATGAAATAAATAGTAAGGTCTAATTTAACAAGGCACTTTCAAACGGATCCACATTTTCACATAGAAGCACTTGCTTATTTTCTTCTGGTATTGGTAAAATTTACTACTACTACTACTTCAAAAACGAAAAAACGAAAGTCCATCACTTGTTACTTTTTTCTAAGTTCCTCGCAAAAAAACTTTGGACCGACTATCTTCGCATTCGTGAAATCGTTGCACTTTTATACATTCTTCTTCTTCTTCTTTAAATTATTAACCCCAAACTTGCTTCACTTTACAAATTGTTGTTAATTCGATGTTACTTATGAGAGAATATGATGCGAATATCTCCCAAATAATTAACAGGTGTTAAACTGGTGACAACTTGTAGATGATTCCTAATCTTTAATTTTGTTGACGTTATAAACGTCAAACGTAGATACAAAGAAACATGTCAAAAAACAACTGAAGTCTACTGACCCTACTTTGATACATCACCCCAAATTCTTGATTTTCGGCTAATTTACCGAATTTTGCACATTGTTCACACAGATAAGTAACAAATAACACTGATTTGAACCGTAACACTTAATAACGTAGTTTTATTCAAATAGGATAAAATAAACACACAAAATTACAATTTTTTAATTGACTCGCCAGACGAGCGTCTGTTCACGTTGAGATTTTCATGGCAAGTTCCTGTTTTTTCTCTTATTTTCAACCATTGCAATATCACAATACATACAAAAATTATTACATTTTACAAGGAACATATGACTTCCTCAACCAATGGGAAAGCAGCATTAAATTAACACAAATTAACCAAATCCTAAATATTTAAATAACTTTTTGAAAATATCATTTACATCAAAACTGAAATTATAGCCACATTCCTTATTTAGAAACGAATGTTTTGACACATAACACGGCCTCACAATTATTTTTTTAAACTAAATTCATATTAATTTTAAACATAAATCACGTTAGATTAATAATCTTATAATTAATCATTATCAAAATCATATTAAAATGTTCATTACACCTATATCCAAATATTAGTCAAAAAAAACATACAATGGGAAGGTCAATTTTCCTCCAAAATTACATGTTAGTTGAAAGTTGTCGGACACAATACACAAATCTTATTGTATGCTAGGCGAATACCTCACAGTCAAGTTTGATAAATACCTCTAATACGTTCATACAATTATTTCGACTACTAACAAGCAAAACGAACAGAGAATTCAAAGGCTAGACAGCTGATCAACCCAAACAAAATCAACGGCGATAACAAACACTAATTGAACATGACCTCTACTTGGTTCAACAATTTATTTTTCAGGTTTAAAGCATAAAATAGCTTTAAGTTATCTAAATAAGTTAATTTTCTATTAGATTATGTAAATCAAGGTTCATATAACACAGCAATATATTAGAAAATGCATTACAATTTCAATTACATTTAATCATAAAACTTGTTCCTAGTGAATTCTTTGTCATACTTCCTAATTTGTCCATAAAATATAATTTATCTTTGTTTATAATTAATACTGTAATAGTATGGGATGATCCGATAATACGAGAACGATTGTGTAATAGTGACAACATCGAAACATATTATTAACCACAGTTATACATAACCAGAGGTTGCAATTTTTAAAAATACTTTGCCTATTATATATGATGCTTTTTAAACAAGCGCCCGACTAAACTTACAGTTTTAAACAGGACACCCTAGATACCTTCATATGTTTCAATCTCTCATCAATTCAGTATTTACAGAACAGAACAGGGTAGCTGTTTGGTTTTGTAGTAAAGGAAGATAATCAATTGTAATTTGAAGAATGCATGCTGATACCGAATCTTAGATATTTAGAAATTTTTCCAACTATCAAACTTGTCAAATGGCGCAAAACAAGCGCACTATACTTCCATCGAAAATTGAGCAATAAAATCTAATATCACCTTGTGCAAAAATATTTAGTTTTTGAGCTATTGGTATCTAAAATATCAAATTTTGTAGTATTATATGTTTATGCTATTAAATGTTTTTGACAGTAGCGTTATTGTAAAGAATTATAAAAGTAGGTCTCGGTGGTTTACTGGTTAGCCACTTCCTTATAGATCTAAGGGTCGCGGATTCGACCCTAACTGAAACTGCATCGTCTGTCGGATAACAAGTAAAGGCGTAGGTTGTGTGCCACTGCGATGTTTGACACGTTCAAAATCACTACTGGAAATGGAACTACCCCATACAGAAAATTCATAGTTGGGGTGTACAATAGATCAAATAGGGGTTAAGTGCATATAGATACTTGGAAAACCGCGTCCTAGATCTCACACAATCAAAATACAAATTACAAAATCCATTATCAATAAGTTACCTAGATAACATCCTAGAGACCTATAACTTAGAACACTCAATATAGAGCTCCCAATTCTGCTAGCTACCAAGCTTCAGTGCATATTATTGCTTGCTAAAATTGGGACAGCTTGATTATTTTTCGAGGACTGTTAATACCCATAATAAAGGAAAAGTTATGTAAACCACATAACCGTTGGAGAAAACTACCATGCCTTACAACTGATTATACACTGCAAGATAACATAGTCGGAGAGAGGGGTGGTGGAAAGAGAAACTCCTCATGATTGTAGCACTTGAAAGAATGGTATTGAACTGCCTTGTGTGCAGCAGCAACTTCAAGTATTACAATTTCCATGATGATATCTCATAAATTTCATATTTGAGGAATTTCTGAAGAAGGTATTCTAGAGAATTTTTATGGGATAATTCCCATAAATCCGGTCTCTTCTCCTGATTCGTTAATGTGTTGGAATTCCACCCATTTGGTACTACATATCCCTTCTAATCGCTAATCTCACATCTTGTAACAAACCAGGTAAATCGTTAATTTAAAAATTGCCATACTTTTCTGCATTCAAACGACCTGGGAGAATAAATGGACCGATTAATCGATCTCTAATTATTCCAGCCCTACCATTAATCCTTAAACGCACCTGATGACTTCGTTCATGTTTTGAATGAAGACTCTCTTGAGTACAGTAATGCCTATTATGACTATTTCGAGTAAATGTAGCTTTGCTGTCCATAAAATATTATATAAGGAGTTAGGATTAACCCCGTAATGAATAAGCAACCACTGGCAATATCTTACACGTACTGGAAAATCTTTCGCAATAATCCTTGCACCTTTTGAATATTATAAGAATATAAACCATCTTCCGTAGTTATCCTAAGTATAGATACATGGCTTTTAATATTGTCGTGAAATATCTCGGATACTGCAGCGAGGTTCGTTTTCTGCAGCTTCCAATACTTCTTTCGTCAATTTCAGTACCTATCCTTACACCTGCTGGACTATCACGATCTACAGTTAAGGTAGAGGAAACGTTCCTAGTTCTCTTATTCTTTTCTTATTCTTCTATCAAATCGTTGCATTTATATTTAGATGTTATCTGTTAGGATAAAGCTCAGTCTAGCGATTTGCAACTGTATGTTAGCAGAAGGAATGTACCATTAATAATTCTTTGGTATAAGCAGAAGAAGGTACGTAGAAACTGAATCCTGTTAATATACCGTAATTAATTCATCAACAATATGAAATTGATGATGTTTACCGTTTTTTCCAAAAAGTGAGAAAACAAAGTTAAGAAGTTTGAATAAGAATGACTCTGAAACTAACACACCAAAGAAAAAATTGTATTAGCTCGGTATTTCAAGGAGAATAAGGTACCAGGTTGATTTTATACTATTATAGATTGCCCACGTTATTTAAAGTTTAGTTGCGAATTTACTAACCAAAACGGAACTCGATGGGAATATTAACGACGATAATAGGTCCCATGCCCAGATCCACCAGCTTAAACCATATGCTTTAGAATTTATGTAACTACCATTACTCTGTTAGTATCAATAAAATGGTTTTCACCGAGGATCATAAAAACTTTATGATTGAATCACATTTTTTGGAATGGTGTTCGAGAACATGGGGTTTGGACTTACAGTACGCAACTATGTATGGATCAATTTCTACAACAGTTTCCTGAAAATGTCCTTGCTTGAAGGAGGGAAATGTAATACTCAAATAAAGAAACTAAAGTGTTCATTGGTGGTTCTCATCAAAACGAGCATTTCAAACCTCATATATTTCTTTGCACGATAGTAGCATTAAAAATAATATCTTCCTATGCAGATTTTTCATTTACATTTTTTATTGATCCGGTATATTTTAAGTAACTACCTAAGTAATATTATACGTTTTTCATAAAAGTTAATGAAGGCGAATGTAAATTATCTAATAATTCATGGGCCAACGTCATGAATTATTTTGCTAATCCTGCTGCTCATTATACAAATTTCATGATAATTTTCATAAATTCAAAAGGGAATGCACTAACGAGCCTTATATTCCTCCTGGGGAAAATTACGTTTAAGTTATATAGATTACTCCAAATATTCGCTGAAACAAGGATTTATTTGCTGTATTCTATTCAATCAGTTTCTATTTTCTTGGCGAATAAATAAATTTGATATATAAATCTGCTATTAGGTGAGATTCTGTTCCTGCGGGAAGAATTGAAATAAGAAGTGTATAGGAAAATAATCAAAAAAAAAATTTAACACAGTTTGCTGTTCTTCATTCTTTTTGCTAATCAGTTTAGTTTACAAACCTATCATTGAAACGTTTATTTTGTACTTTATATGGTGGTGTAAACAGGAATATCTCACAAATATCTATCTTTGTTCTTCAATTACTTTTACCTTCAGCTTTTTATTGCATGTATTGCTTTCTAATTTTTCTAAATTAAAACCTATGTTATACATTTAAACAAATTTTTTTACGGAATAGCGAGGCGGGCAAGTGTGAGTAGTGGTCAAACGGTACTCAAAGTTAATCAACGATCCGCGTGGTCACCGTTTGGATGGGTGACCGAAAATCTAACATGCTGCTTCTATGGTGTCTCGGTGGGTACCTAGGACCGTATTTTCCTCCGAGTTAGCGCACCACGGCACTAACTGCCTTAAACAGGATTAAAGCGTCAGCCCGGTGCGGAGCAACCTTCGTATATATATCCCCGCAAACATTACCCATACGTACTTTACCTTATAAATGTTTTAAAACAAATATTTACAGGATAATTCTGTAAAATAAATACTTGATTACACTCTACGAAAAACGGTACTGGTTGTAATATTACAAAGCAATTTAAAACGGCAAAATTTAAAATGGTCTGAAATTAAAATAGAGGCACTACACGGTTAAAAACAATAGCATGAAACCCTTTTGTTAGTTAATTGATTATTCTAGATTTTCCAAATCTTGATATTCAGTATGTTGGTAAATGTAGTGATTTTATATTCTAGTGTGTTAAGTAGACGATAAGAATTACAGTACTCTGATATTTAATTAAGTTTTCTAGTGCCCTTCTAACTTGTGTACATGATTTTTGAATATCTAGCAATTTATCTATTGTGGTGGTAATATCATATGTATGGAGATCAAAAATTAATTTTATTTGGTGGTAGCCTAAATTTAAAGGGAGGTGTTCCGGATTGTTGTTAGGGCGTAAAATTTAAAAGATTCTACCCTGCTGTGGTCAGTTGGTAGAGCGCTCGTTTTTGATCAAACGTCGATTCTGACTTGGGTTCGACTCCCGAGCATTACCAAGTAACGTATAAAACTCTTCTGCTGTAACCCACCACACACAATTTCCCAATTCGGCTTGCAACCATGAGATCTAAATGTTAAAAACCTTTTCTAAAATTTCTCTCCTTCGGATTCGATGTTAAACTGTAGGTCCTCCATGTTTTTACCACAGCGCTAAGAAGAAGCCCGGCAGAGGAAAGGTTGACGTCCAACAGTGGGACGAACAAGGCTGTTGAGGATAATCCTGCTGTGTTGAGAAACGACTGATCTGCAATAAAGTTTTTTTAAATTTGCTTTATATGGATGATTTCTTTTTATTTTGCTATAATAGCATACCCCTTCGTCAGAGTACGTTTCTTTTAGGATGCGTAAGTACTTAATAATTGTTGAGTAGAATATTTCTACGGCTGATTTTGATTCTTGGCATAAAGGAGTGATAAAGTGAATATTGATTTTGTATAATTTCTTTAACAGTTTCTTGTTGAATTATAACTAATTATCAATTATTAAAGTTTGCGGTACTCCAAATCATATGAAATAATGTATTATGGCTTTTTTAACATGAACAGCTATTTTTCCAGAAAAACATTCTTTTTGAAGCATTTTTCTTGTCTCTTTCAAATATTGCTATAAGGTACAACATTTTCACAGTAATTTTCACAATTTTCCAACAGTCATTTCGTTTTAACCTTTCTAAGGTGTCTTTAATACCTTTACTATTAGTGTTTCCTTTGTTATGATTTTTCACTAACAAAATTTGGTCTTCCTGTAGTTACAGCTAATTGATTTACCAAAAAAATGTTCCAAATATACTTAAGAAAACTATTTATGTTATAGATCTGTGTGTAAACACTATTACTGATTTTCTGATTTTTGTAATTTGATAAACCGATATCGAATTTAAAGTAATAATTTGGAAATTATAACATTTGATTTCTTTTATTGTTAATTATTTTATTTGTTCTAGAATTAACGCCATTATTGCTAGTGTTAGGAGGTTCTACTAGTCTATCCGATAAGCTTTTAATCAAGAGTTTTTCTTTAAACGGGAAATTTTCATTAGTACCGGCACATGAATTTTGGTTAGTTGGGGATTCATTATGGTTTAAGATCGTTTTTCGTAGTTTCTGTTCGTCGGGGTTATGGATTATAGATTCATTTTCGAGCGCGTTAATTGAAATTCGCGAAAGCCAATCGGCATTTTAGGTAAATCTTCCTTTTTTAAATAATATCGTAATCATATTTTCTTAATTTGAGTTATTTTAGAAGGTTAATGGTTACTCATCAGTGAAGCGTTTAAATGTTCTACTGGAAATACAGCTGCTAAGCATCTGTTTACGAAAGTGGAATATAAAGTATCAGCTTCATTTAGTGTTCTCGATGAGTATGCTGTAAAATGTAAATTTACTATTAGGCACATTATTGTGAAAGCATTGCTCCTAGAACAAAATTCCTAACGTTTGGTTTAAGGTAAACGGTTTCGAAAAAACAACCTACGGTTGTCAGTCAAAATTATCTTTTCCACAATTTTTCTCTGCGTTTTCAAACATTTTGTTAATAGCTTGGTGATGTTTGCGAAATTGAGAATAAAACGTGTATAATAATCTAATGGTCCAACAAAACGGTTAATGTTCTTTTCAGGTATTGATGTAAGGAAGTTCTTTAAAGCTGAAATTTTGTCGGAGATGGGTTCTACACCACTAAGCATTATTACTAGATGTTCCATAGACTTCTTTTTAAAGCGCTATTTTACCGCTATATTAAATTAGATTTAACAAACCATTCTGAGATGTTCAATGAGTTCTTATAGAGATGTTCTAAATATACTGTTATCGTCTAAATAAACAAGACGTATTTCATTTTGTAGACCTTTCTAAACGGTATCCATTACTGAATGAAAAGATAATGTATTTGTAAAGCAGAAAATTAAACCTCCCTCCGTATAGAAATCACTTTTTGTATGTCTTCAGGGTGAATTTCGATTTGATGCAATCCGCTTGCATGAGTATATTTTGATAAATAAATAAAGTTTCCAAAATTATCAAAAATATCTGCGAAATTGGAAAAAGGATCTCTGGGATACACAATCCATATATTAATTTTTTTTATGAGATACGGCTATGTTTTTGTGAATAATCCAAGTTGAACTGGATCAGGGGGGGCGGACGCGGACGTCAGTAAAGCTCAGGGATGCGTTTCCACAATAAAAAATATCTAGATGTTCAGAACAAAATTTTCGAATGCTGCATTTTCCTTCTTTGTTGATCTAGCCAAATATTTCAATATTTGTTTTAAAAGACTTTCCTGTTCTAAATTTATCTGTTTCCATTTCTATGATAAAAATTAACTGCAAGAATATTCAAAGGTTCACTTTTAAAAGCTTTCGAAATGTCGAGTTTAACAGATTTTCGTTATTATTAGTGATTATTTGTTAATGCAAAATTTTTTGATGGGTTTACTGAAGCTGTTGGTGTCGTAACTCCTTCTCTGAAATTTACCTGACCAAAAATACCTACACCGTTTTACGTGTGACAAGTAAATTAACAACTTTTTCAATATGGGTTTGTGTTATGATTTATTGTTTGTCTCAAGCGATTATTTGTTATATTAATATCTGGTTGCCGGCCTCGGTGGTCTAGTGGTTAGCGGATTTGCCTTTAGATCCAAGTAACGCGCGGTGGAATCCGGCCGAGGCCTGTGAGGCTTTTTTAGCAGGGAAGAATCTGAAAGTGCGCCTTCTGTCGGATAAATAGTAAAGTAAATAGCAGATCCCGTGCCACTGCGACTTGCGTCACGTTGAAAACCACTATATATACAGCGTTTGTCCGAAAAGTAATGTAAGTGAGTCGATGAAAACAATTTATAGATCAGATCGGTACAACACATTAAAAGGTTTCAAAATGGGCTCCTCCTGCGTCGATACATCGCTTCCAGCTAGATTTCCAGGCATCGAAGGCGCCATGGTAGGCCTCCTCCGGAATGTCCTTTAGAGCCTTGGTGCAAGCCTCTTTGACTTTGTCAACTGGCCCGAAATAATGTCCTTTTCATGGGAGTTTTCAAGCGCGGAAACAAACAGAAGCCTGGGGGAACCACGTCAGGACGGTAGAGCGGCTGGGGAACCGTTGACATCTTTGAATCGGTCAGGAATCGGGTCACGAGGAAGGCTGTGTGGGTTGGCGCGTTGTCATGGTGAAGTTTCCAATCGTCCGCGATGACGGCCGGACGCGATGAAGCCTTCGTTTAAGTCTCTTGAGCACTTCCACGTAGAATTTGCCGTTGACGGCTGTACCATGTGGTACAAACGCATGGTGGCCTTCTTGAGGCGAGGTGGCACCGAGGTGTGCCATTCGGCACTTTGTCTTTTTGTTTCGGAGTCGTATTCAAACACCCAAAACTCGTCACCTGTGATGGCATTGTCTAAAAAGTGGGGGTCACTTTCACAAAAGTGCCAAAGTTCCTGGCACGTTTCCACTCGGCGCGATTTTTGGTCGTCCGTTAGCACGTTGGGCACCAACTTTGCGCACACTTTTCGCAAGTGGCAATTGTTCGCCACAATCTCGTGGACGGTACTTTTTGGAATGTTTAATGTCTGTGCCACTAAATGAACAGTTAAACGACGGTCTGAGTTCAAAAGTCCTCTCACACGCATCACATTTTCGTCGATGGTGGTCGTTGATTGCCGTCCAGCGCGGGCTTCATCGCTGACATTTTCACGGCCTTCTAAATAGGCCTAGACTTGACGTTCCGACAAACTATCATCAACAAAGGCCGTCTTTATCATAGGAAAAGTTTCCACTGCGGACTTGCCGAGTTTCACACAAAACTTGATGGCAATCCTTTGTTTCAACGAGCGCTGCATTGCGGCTTGTACAGGAGACGAAAACGAGTTACACGGAAAAGCCTTTCCATACTCTCCGGATGGCGGATTGTGGTAGACAACTGAGCGACCGCGCGTTCGTAAGCTGACTTCCTCCTCCACCGATCCCAACCGGTCAGAGCGCGCTGCGACGTATGGTCGCTTCACAATAAAATCACTGACATTACTTTTCGGACAAACCCTATATACTGGAGTTGGAACTACCCCCGATAAGTAAAGTACATAGTAAGTTGTAAAATAAGCCAATGATGATTGCAGTGCTTAGAGATTCTTGGAAAACCGAGTCCTAGATCTCGCTCTTTCAAATACAATACAATATCCGGTTCGTAACTATAGAAATAGTTTGGAATGTCTGTTGTGTTAGCTTAATTGCTTTCATAAGGCAACGTCGTCATAATGTTTAAATTTAAAGAGATAACATTTGTATCCTTGGTTTACATAAATATTTCGTACATAATCATTTTTATGACTTAGTTGTGGTAATTAATATGATGTGCAGTTCGAATATTAATCGTAAATACAGCTCCTATTTCATAAGCGAGTTCTGAAACTATTAAACTATTAGTAATACATGCTTCTATAAGAAAGTTCGCGTTGAAATATAAACATATTAGAAAGGTACGTTTTAGTAAGTTTAAATGTGGTTGGTTTACTTATTTAAAACAAGGACTTCCTGAAAATTTTGTTTTTCAAAATGTGTATTATTTTATAACACTAGATAAAGTATAGTTGTCTTAGGTAATAGGAATTATTAGGATTGCAGTGCTAAAAAAAGGTGAAAATTGTCGATTATCATTAGCGAAGTTTTCAGAATTTTTATACAATTCTTGCTCTTCAAAATAATTTTGATTTTCGAAAGGATTTTCAAATAAACCAGTTCCATTAACCTTCTGTATAAAAGTTTAGTATGGGTAAATGTATTTCTAGGTTTCATGTGTAAATTATTTACAGATGTGTCCATTGGTCTGGATACTTAACTTTTGGTTGCATTTTGCCTCAACCTAGAATTTTCAGAGTTGCACTTGTTTTATATATACCTACAGATTCGGACGATTCGGTTTTTCCTTAGGGCTTCTTACTTTTCAAATGCTTTTGGCGATGTGGTCTTCCTCCAGATTTCATAGAGAATTAAAAAAAGAAAAAAATTGATGTAGTATATTTATTACTCAAAGGGCAATTAAAAAGAACATCCAAACAATAGTTTTGTTTCTACTGAACAGCTTGGCGTTTTAAAATCTTCATTCCGTTGTAAATTCGTATATTCATATATAATTCTTGGTCCTTTAACAGCAACCGACGTAAATCTACCCGATCAAGACAGTTTAGAGGTACCTGCTGTTAAATAACTACTCGTAGTAATAGTAGTAATTCTAATTAATAGTATCCGTTTCGTTAAATGTTGTCTAACGGCCGCCGTCCTCACAACAGTCACTCGTATTAGTTTACAATCGCAGCACCACTAGCGCCTCCTTCAATAATAATAGAGAACAAAATTCATGGAATATTTTACAGTTCCTAACATACGGTGGATTTTGAAAATACAACAATCATACATTACACTTTAAGGCACCCCACACAATACCCTGCATTTCTTTTAAATTTGTCAATGTGTACCTTATATATAAGTAGATTTGAATATCAGGTAAAGAAGCATTTACAATTCGCAGGCAAAGTTAAAGTGATCCGCAGTTGTTACCTTCATTAATGCTAACAACTTTTTCAGAGCTGTATTTAGGAAAAAGATACAAAAATTAGACAAGTTAATAAGTAACCTATCCAGATTATTATAAAGATTCATTTAAACAGAATTAAATGATAACGATACTTAATCTTCTTATTTTGCCTAAAGAATTCAAGAATTTTGAAATGTATGTTTTTATGATGTTTATAAGTATGAGTTTTGTAACAATTTTGTACACCTTTGTGGTCACCACGCATAAAGTTAAAAATAAAAAGCGAACGGAACACTACCCCAGGACTTGCCTATACTTCCAATAATAGCCTCTGTAGCTATACCCGCTGCTTTAAAGCATAGGAACAAGCAGATATGCTGTGTAATCTTGAACTTTAATTACTAGAGCACAGAAGATCCAAAAATTATACGCCCTTTATTTATAGTCATTAAGAGCTATCAAACAGCTTAATATTAAAGTCAACTGGATTAACGGTTTTAAGGAAATAAGTCTTGTAAGCGGAATATGTAAAAAATTGCAGTTCCGTTAGTTATGAATCTAGAGCTGAGAGTTAGGCAAAAAAATCACTAGATTTGTATTAAAGGCCTCTGCTGTAATATCTATATTTATATATATATTGTCATATACGTTCAGGCCAAAGAAGTGGCTCCACGTTTACAGTGTCATTTTCTGACAAAGTTGATAAAAGGTCCACATTGGGACTGACATTACTAAATTGATTTTAAAATTTGACATTGACAGAAATATTTTATTTTGACAAATAATTTAATTACTCAGAATTTTGAAAAAATGTATGAAACCAAAGTTTATAATATTCTATACAACTTGCCAAAGACAAAACGCTAGCTAAAAAATTTAGTCGAAGAGCTTAGAGACTAATCTCTTTGGAGTCGGTTCACTATTAAGGGTAACTTAATGATTCGTATGTAAATAAACAATATGTGTAATAACCAGCCCACACAAGGATTACAATACTGGTACGAACTCCTTCGCCCTGCTTCAGCTGACCTAAATATATATCAAAATAACAATCTATGTACAAGGTAACTCTAACTGCTTCTCAGAAGTTCTCTGCGCTCCTTACTCCAATCTTTTTATCAGACAATCTTACAAAGTGACGTTAAAACTTGCCTTGTTTCCTATGTGGTGCTTGTCGTTCACGTCTCCTCCCCGATCTTGGAACTGGATACTCCAAATAATTTGTTTATTAAAAAGACATTTTCATTTTCAAAAAAGGTTTACTTGTCATGTAGTTTTTCTAATATTACAGTTCTTCTAAATGCTTTAAATTCTAAAAGTATTTTTCTTCCAGATTTTCAAAAATACAACTTTTTCAATTATTTTTATACCAATATCAATAACAAAAACAACAGCTAAAATTACCAAGGAAAATTGTAACACCAGGATACTAGTTTTTAAAATAAATAAATTATAACTTTGTCAAATATAAAAACATTTTGATATTAATATAATTTTTTTATAAGCACGACGAAAAAACCAAATAAAAACCAAGTCAATCGAATAACCTCACAAGTAATGAAACACTTCAACCCCGCATGTTCCAACACAAATTCCCACACTATTTCTTTTCGCTTAAAAACTCCCATCATAGTACTCCAAATATCCATCAATGTATTAACTTCCTGCATTCCATCCGAATCCTTGTATATTTTATTAAATGTTATTGTTTAATAGGTTCGAGCTTGGCTTGCAATCGGCTTAAATTCATCACCAGTATAATAATACGTGTGTGATCCGGCAAGACACACATTGTTTAACCAAAAAAATTACCGAATCTCAAATTGTTGGTAAAACGTACGCAACCCTTCGACTAAACTAAAAGAACTGCAATCTAGGATTCCATGACAATATATATATATATATATATATATATCAAAAATATTGCCCAATAAATCTGTATAACTTCTATTTACAGGCCCGCAATTTTTCAACATGTTATCTCTGTGATTTTATAATAGCCCTGCAAATCGGATCAATCCTTTTCGGAATATCGGCGATCAGATACGTACTCATAGATCTTCTTCTTCTTCTTCTTCTGTGTATAGGCCAATGGCCTGTTAATTACCTACAATGCAGTAGGTTCTATGGGCCCTCTTTGCACGTATGCGGGCAGGAGGCTAGCCTAACCCGTCGAACAGAGAAATTCCACTACAAGGTTAACGATTGTCAAAGATGTTTGTAAGACATACTCATAGATGGCATTTTTAATACCATTTTTTGAGTTCCTAACTAATATTTTCTACAAAATGTTTTCACGAAATCATTAAAATGGCAGCTAAACATGTTATTCGTTACACTATTGTGCTTAAAAATTAACACATTTTAATTGCATACCTTGTTTGACTTTTTCGTTTTATAAAGTTACACAAGACAGTGAAATCTGAATATTCAACATTGAATAATAAAGTGTAAATTTTTAAGTACAGGGATAATATATTCTAACCAGGAATTTAAAGAATGGAGAGGTTATGGTAATTTCTAGTTATATTAGTGTAAAAATACCGATAGTTCGGCCAAATTAATCTACATCCCGCTTTTACTAAGAATTATTTCATAATTTAGAAAATCTGCAGCACAATCATTCGACTTGTATTGGAGCTCCCTATAAGATTACAGTCTCAACATTACACATTATGTTTTCAAGAACAATAAATTCAGCAAACCCGAATCGTCCGGTTCAGAAATAATGATGGTACATACACTCGGACGACACCACGTTGTTGGGTTCTTGGTGGTCTAAGGATAGTTCGGTGAGAAATGTTTTCAGGAATATAATACATTTCCACTATTACGGAAAAGTAAAATTTAGGTTATAGGAATTTCCTTAGAATTTGGTTTTTAATCATGCTGGTTGACTTAAAGGGATTGTATTTTCACGTATTTATATTTGGATATGTAAATGACCAAAAATATTATTTAAATTCTTATAACTTTTAAGATGTTGAATAGCCTTTCACAATAATATACAAAAATACAATAACGTTCACTAATAGTTTTAATATCACATAACTAAAAATAGAGCAATTATGTTTTAGAAAATTTTT
>JABXWE010003891.1:0-45320 GCA_014611495.1 Limonius californicus
CGTCGTTTTGTCCTTATAGCTGGCTTCAGTTTATCTTTTAATAGGCTGCACTATTGACTGTGGTACCCTTCATCTTGTAATCTTCTACAAGTACTCATTTCTTATCCCAAAACACAGTCAACGTTACCTTTCCAGCCGATGGAGCAGCTTAATTTTTTTTGGATTTTGGTGATGCTGAGTGTTGCCATTCTTCTGATGATTGCTTACATTCTGGCTGAAAATGGTGACCCAGGATTCATCACCAGTCACTATACGATTTAAAAAGGCAGCTCCCTCTTTTTCATAACGTAACATAAGAACAGTACAAGCTTCAATACTTCTTTGTTTAAGTGCAGGCGTTAATTGCCTAGGTACCTATTTCGTACAAACTTTTCTGTATTTCAACTGCTCAAAAACAATATTATGTGTAGAACCGATACTCACATTAATTTTTGAAGCAATTTCTTTTAGTTTTATGCGTCTGTTTTGTAAAAATGAGCTCCTGCAGAGTTGTAGTGTTCTTTCCAGTGATTACACAGTTTGCTTGTCCTGGTCGTGGTTCATCTTTCACAGTTTCGGTGCTGCTTTTAAACTTTTTTACCCACTCAAACACACTCGAACCAGCTAAACAGATACTTCCGTACACCTTAAGCATTCTTGAATGAATTTCAGAAGAATTCACTCCTTCTATAGTTAAAAATCTTATCACAGAACGCATGTCAACTGAGAAATTAAATTTGTCTTGTGTTTCCAGACACTTAATAAGCAACTCATGTCCTCCCTTAATGTGTGAACTAAGTCATTATTTTCATTATTGGTAATAGGGAATGTATTTAACTTAGTTAAAGACGCAATCCGGATTTCATTTGAAACAGCCTCGTATATATCAAATGAACCCCTTAAGGGGACGCTAAAAGGACTTGGGATTAAAAATCTATCGCAGCCTCTTTCTGGGGCAATCCATGATCTGGCTTTCTTCATCTTACCCTAAATAAAGGTTAATTATGGGCAATTACCTATATTTGGGGTAAGAGGTAATTGTACATGCCTTATTATATAGTAGCTTAGATAGCTTTATCGTTGTTCGTTATGCCAAACAATTAAAATTGATTACAGGGTCTTGGTATCAGTAAAATTAAATAAATCTTGGCCTTGCGGTTGTATGAATTTTGTTCTCCAAGGGTAGTAACTTGAATTAACGTGGAAGGGTTTCACAAAAGTAAACCCATATACTTTGCTGTGTTATATGAACCTTGATTTAAATAATCTAATAGAAAATTAACTTATTTATTACTATTTGAAGTTTTAAACCTGAAAAATAAATTGTATAACCAACTAAATATTACACTCAATTAGTGTTTATCATTTTCCTTGATTTTCTTAGGTTTGATCTGGTGTCCAGCCTTTGAATTCTCTGTTTTGTTTTGCTTGTTCCTAGTCGTGATAATTGTATAAAGGTATTAGAAGTGTTTATCAAATTTCACAGTGCGTTCTTCACCTGGAAAACAATAAAATATGAGATTTGTGTATTATGTTCGTATATATAATCGTATATTTTTTGTGAGTAATAATCGGATATAGGTGTGCAGAACATTTAAATATAATTTTGATAATCATTATTTGTAATTTAAGGCGATTTATGTTTCAAATTTAAAATTATGTCAAAAATAATAACTTACAGGCCGTGTGAGGCGTCAAAACATTTTTCTTTTAAATAAGGAATATGGCTATAATTTCAGTTTTGATGTACATGATATTTTCAAAAACTTATTTAAATATTTAAGATTTGGTTAATTTATATTAATTTCATTCTGCTTTCCCATTGGTTGAAGAAGTTTCAAAATGTACTTATTTTTGTTTGTATGTATGATGTTGTTATGGTAACTTGTTAAAAAAAGAAGAAAGACAAAAAAGACTTGGCATGAAACTCTCAACGTGAATAGACGCTCGTCTGGCGAGTCAATTCAAATTGTAATTTTGTGTGTTTATTATATCCTGTTTGAAACTATGTTATTAAGTCTTAAGGTTCAAATCAGCGTTATTTCTTACTTATCTGTGTGAAAAAAATGGATAAAATTCGGTAAATTAGCTGAAACTCAAGATTTTGGCGCGAAGTACTAAAGTAGCGTCAGTAGACTTAGGTTGTTTATCTTTATTTTTTTTTACTTGTTTTGTATCTATCTGCGTTTGACGTTTAAAACGTCAACAGACTTCAAGGTTAGGAATCATCTACAAGTTGGACAAAAGTTATATAGGTACCTGTTAATTATTTGGGAGATATTTGCAGCATATTCTGGAACTACAACTGGAATAGCAATAGAATTTAATTTGCAACAAATTAATACAAATAAGTATCATCAAATCAAAAACAATTTGAAAATGGATGCAAGTTTGGCGTTAACAATTTAAAAAGAAAATGTAAAGGTGCAAGGTATTTATGAGTTTATTGGTATATTTGAACATCTAAAGTAATAAGGAGTAAATAATATTTGGGTTAATTACCTTGTGAGACGACTTTACTAATGCGAAGATACTCAGTCCAAAGTTTTTCTGCGAGGAACTTAGAAAAAATCAACAAGTGATAGACTTTCGTTTTGAAATTCAAGATCAACAGGCCGCAGGAGGGCCGTCCAAATTTCATCTAGTGAATTCGTCTTTATTCTTTATCTAAGTTATTCAAAACTCGAACTTTGAAGCAACATCTCTAGCTCTCTTTGTTTTTAAGCTAAAAGAATTTTGAAAAAACTGTATTAATTAAGACGATGTTAGGTAACCATCACTTTCAACAATTAGAAAAACTTACATAAGAAACCAATTGTGTTTGCATCAACATTTAAATAAAATATTTGAACAGAGTGAAGAGGTAAATGTCATGATAACTCAAATGTTTAAAAATAAAAGTTACCCATAGTTATAAAGTTAACAAATGTATTTATTTAAAGACTACTTAGTCCCACCTTACTTTTGAAGGAACAATTCACATATGCTATTCAGTATTATGTAACATAAGGAACTGCCATAATAAAATCAAACATGATTTAGAAAATGTAATCTCCTTTCTGATATACATAAATAAGATGTTTAGAATTATTTAATATTATTTTATATGTGCATAACAAAAAATGCATAATAATAAATAATCTTAAGTTGCAACTATATTCAGTATACGTTGTACGTATGTTGGGAAATCGGTATTTCTATACTGTAGGTAGTATGCAAATTACCATGAGCTAATTTGGTTAATGTAGCTACTCAGCATATTTATGTTAAAAATGAGTGAATTATTACGTACATACTAAATCATATTTGATAATGTATCTTTAACTTTAATACTTTAATGCAACTTCTGAGAGCTGTATTTGGATTCCACAGCACACGCCATTTCAACGTAATTCTTATATTAATATTTTTGCATTTCTTAAACTAAATTAGGGGCCTTAACAATACAGGGTGTTTAAAAAAGGTCTTATAATTTACCCACGTGTGATACTCATCAAACCAAACTAAAAGTTTTAGTTTTAGTTAGTTATAGTAATTCCAGAGATAGAAGCGATATATTATTTCAATCAATAAACTGCAATAGGTTGCTATTTATTTGTCATGAAAATCAAAATTTGTGTTATTATTCTTTGTTTACAGTACACAATTGTAACCCGTGCCATATCCAACGGGTACAATCCTTACCGCATCTGACTTTGCTGTAAAAATGTTGTTTTTTAGATTCATACTGAGAACAGTTGCAGAAAATCCAAACTTTGCTGCAAATACTTTATTTACCAATGAAGCTAGTTTTATGAGAACGGTATCGTTAATTTGCATAATAATCATGTAAGTCACCACACTTCTGTTGAGTGAAAATATCAGCATCGATTTCTGTTAAATTTTTGGAGTGATGGGGCTAGTATTCTTACTAAATCCTATGACTGGTGAATTGTATCTTGACATCTTGAATAACACTTTACTCCCGCTATTGAAAGACGTGTACCTGAATGATAGGGTTCATATGCTGTTTAAGCATGATGGAGCTCTTCTACATCTTTTTTAATTTATCAATGTCTGAAAACACCTATCACCTACAACGACAAATGGGTTGGATGAGGGTTCTACAATTGCAGGGCCGTCTAGATCCCCGTTTTTAACTCATTAGGCTTTTATATATGGGCAAATGTTGTCTTTATCTACCTTTATTCTTTATTTTCTACAATAAAGCAGTTTATGGACTAAAATACAAAATCGCCTTTCAAAACCGGTTGGTTTGTGGACGTATGCTAATTAAGAGGTTCTTTTTGTTTGTTTTGATGAGTACTAATACGTGGGCATTTGTGGTGGTAGCTCAGTTGGTAGAGCGCTCGCTTTCTGAATAAATCGTCGATTCTGGCTTGGGTTCGAAACCTAAGCAGAACTATGCAGATTTATAAAAATCTTGTCGGCAACCCACCACACACAATTTCCCAATTCGGCTTGCAACCGTGAGATTTTAATGCTAAAAACCGTCTCTGGAATTGCTGTCGTTCAGATTCGACATTAAACTGTAGGTCCGTCGTGTTTCTACCTTAGCCTACCTACGCCCAGCAGTGGGACAAAAAGGCTCTTAATGATGATTCTCGCAGTAACAGATTCTCCAAAAATTATTGGCCTGCAGGTTACACGTGTTCGAGAAGCAGCAATCCAAACATCAACCTTCACTGCTAGTAAAAGAGCTTCGCAAAATACATCAGGATTGTCACCACTCCACATTCTGAGTGTTTGTGATTCATAAAAAGATTAAACTAAACAAAATGTAACAACCAATAATTCGTCTTTATTCATTCAGTGATTTTTGTAAAACCTGCATTTTGTATGGAAACAATTCAAGATCTTCTTTCATTATTTTGTAACAACTTCCAGAACATACCTCCACTTCCTTCCAAAGTTTTGTTATAATGTAGTTGGTACGTTCTCCATACGTTGCCTTACATGTTCAACAGTTCCTTCATTGTAAATTACTTGTCTGCCACTGCCTACAACATTTCCTAGAGCGCAGTAGACTTCAGCTTGAAGCAAAGCAATTTCAGTAATCTTCTGGCGAAAGACCTGAATAGAAATTTGTATTATATCGGAATATACACAATTTCCCATCCGGCTTGCAACCGTGAGATCTTAATGCTATAAACCTTCTCCGGAATTTTTGTCGTTTGGATTCGACGTTAAACTGTGGGGCCCTCGTGTTTTTACCTTAGCGCTGAGGAGAAACACGTAGCAGAGAAGAGGCCGATGCCCAGCAGTGAGATAAAAATGCTGTCAATGAAAAATATTCAAAAATACGTAGGCAAATCTTCTTTTAAACGCCTTGTATATACACATTTCATATGGCGTTGAAAATATATATGTATGAAATATAATAAATAGCATATAATATTATAATATTAACAGAAGATTAAACCAAGTATAACAATACAAAACTAAATGCAGCTTTCAATTCCGATTACATTTATATTATTATTATAAAATAGTCTAAAAAGTAATAATTTACATACATTTGTTGTGCATAGTTTTTCGTGCGTTTTTTAAACAATTTTTCATCTCATGTAGGTTTTTTAATTTGTCATACTTACAAAAGGGTGAAAATTTAAAGACAAAAACTTTTAACATACTTTCATACTAGAAATTGTAAAAAGTTCATATCCATAGCGGTTCCAATTTTACAAGACAAAATGTTTAGAAAGAAATACTACAATTCTAGACTACAAACAATTTGAGAGCATTTTTAAGTTTTTGCGTAAGAGACTGAAACCTAAAAAAAATAGAGAAAACGATTTAGTTTCCATAGATGTTATCATAATTGCTGTCTGTATAACATCTTTGTATTAAATGTTGCAAGGCAATTCGGCATCCTGCTGCGATTCTTAAACCTTTTAAGATAGTTAGTGACGTGTGCGCTAAATCAGGGGAACGACGGGTTTAGGTACTCTCCGGGGTACCAGGATAGCAGCGTGTTAACGTAGGTTTTCGGTCACCCGTTGAAGCGGTGACCGCGCGGAGCGTTGCTTAAGTTTAAATACTATTTGACTAATACTCGCATTTGGCCGCTTGTTTAAAAGGTAAATCAAATCATTTTAAATGAAAGCTATTTGTCGTGCCTTGAATTGAATTAAATACAAGTACATAATTTTTATTAGCAAACATCAAAAATGTTGGAAATTTGTAGCTTTTTTAGGTGCGGAAATACCGGGTTTTACGTATTGTAAATGATTTACTTGCTAAGAAAATCGCAACTTTCTTAGAGTTAATCAAAAAAACGCTTTCTTAGTTATTTAGTGGACAGACATATTTAAAAAACCTCGAGATTCTGAGGAATATAGTCAAAATTTCATGTCTAAAGATACACTTTTTATGTAGTTTCTGCTTTTCCAATGTTAAACAATACTATTAATATTAATTTAAAAGTTACCTCGCCTATGTCTCAGTCTTATTATCTTTTATAACTTCCTTTTCGCTCTCCTGAGAGTACAAGAATTAGTTGTTTTAAACGGAACACGAAACAAATAAACCATTACACTTTAAACCACATAATAGGAGAAAAACATGGGCTTATTCAACGCATGTTTAAAAACAAACTGGATGTGAATGAATATCTCTGAAAATTAATGATTCATAAAAATTATAATTAATGAATTTTTCCAATCTACACAATAATGAGAATTAATAATGTTACGATTGCATTACTCATAATAATAGAATAATATACAAAAGCTTCGTTTTCTTTGAATCTGTAAGAAACACGATTTTTAAATGAAGTGCGAAGTCTATTATATATTATATTTTCTTTAATTTCTATAACCTCTTTGACATCACTAGAAAAGTGGGAGAACTTATTACAATATACAGAGAATGAAAGAAAATAACAATACACCGAGAGAAACAGAATAATATAATTAAACAAGAAATATGATAAACGAACTATATACAGAAGCTTTGGTGAGGAAGAGAAGCAGGTAAAAGGCAAAGATGCATAGAAAAATAGAACTAACAGGTGTCATAATGAAAATATAAAACATTGATTATAAGAAAAAAATGCATTAATAAATAGATATATCATATTAGGAGAATAAACAGTTAACAAGGAGGG
The DNA here is from genome assembly GCA_014611495.1 of Limonius californicus. Lineage (NCBI taxonomy): Eukaryota > Metazoa > Arthropoda > Insecta > Coleoptera > Elateridae > Limonius > Limonius californicus. Next base: position 7,088 of record JABXWE010003891.1, read on the forward strand.
TGAAAACAATAACGATACAAAGGATAAATGAGAAAAAGTTGTAACAAATGGGCCAAAAGGATATACATAAGTAGAGGAGAATAAAAAAGCTAATGTACAAATAGAACGGTTTAACGGTGAAATGCAATAACAAGCAAAATGCGCTAAGTGAAAATAAAAGTAGAGGCAATAGAGCAAGAAAATTAATTAGAACAGAAACATAAAAGAGGACGAGAAACAACAGCAAATGCGCAAGGGGCTAAATGAGGAAGACAAACAAACCCAGACGAATAGAGATGAGAATAAACGGAAAAAGAAACAACGAAGGTGAATACGATAAACAAAAAAGGATAAATTTAAAAAATATCATAAGAAGAATGAGTAAAGAAGAGAAAAAATAAAAAAATAGAAACAAACAAGTCAAATAATAAAAGAGTATTAACGGTAATACAGAACTAGAAGCAAAATGCGCCAAGCAGGACAAAATACTGGATGCAGCAAGAAAACGAGAATGAAAAGAAAAATGAAAGGAGGATGAGAATCAAAAGCACATGCGCAAGGGGTTAAATAAGAAATAAGAAACATACGCAATCGATGGGGGCAAAAGACACAGAAAAGAAAATATTGGAGGTGAAAACGATAAGCAAAAATTATATAAATGGTAAAAAAGTCTTAAGAGAAATGACGGAAAGAGAGAAAAAAGAATAAAATATGGAAATAAACAAATGAAACAATAAAAGATTATAAGGGTAATGCGGAATTAAAAGCAAAACTCGCTAAGCAAGGCAAAATGGTGCCAATATAGTAGAAAAACAAAATGAAAACGAAAAAAAGAAATGGGGAAGAGATAAATGCGGAAGGCGTTAAATAAAAACTATAAAAAATACTCAATCGAATAGGGAGGAGGAAACAGATTAGAAAATAATAAAAGTGAAAATGATAAGCAAAAGTACAAAAATATTAAAAAAATTTTAAGAGTAAAAAAATGGAAAGAACGAATGAAACAATAGAAGATTATAACGGTAATATGGAATTAACAGTAAAATGCGCTAAGCAAGACAAAATACAAGAAACAGAAATAAGAAAAAGAAAATGAGAACAAGAAAGGAACAGAGGATGACAAGAGTATATGCGGAAGGTGTTAAATAATAATTAAAAATATGCCCAATCGCATAGGGGGAAAAAGAAACAGAAAAGACAATGAAAAGGTGAAAACGATAAGCAAAAAAATGTATAAACGTTAAAAGCAATCTTAAAAAGAATGACAGAAGGAAAAAAGTGTAAAATATAGAAAGAAACATATAAAACAATAAGAGACTATAACGGTAATATGGAATTAAAAGATAACGCACTGAGCAATACAAAACTGTGGAAATAAGGCAAGAAAAAGGCACTTAAAACAAAAAAAAAGGTAAGTGGAAGAGATACATGCGTTCAGAGAGAAATACGAAAAATACCCAGTAGAATAGGAAGGAAAGAAACCAGAAAAAAATAAGAAAGTGAAATAAAAATAAGCAAAAAATGTATACCTAATGTAAAAAAATCTTAAGAAGAATGGCAGAAGGAGAGAAAGAAGAGTATAAAAATAGAAAGAAACAAATGAAACAATAATAGATTATAACGGTAATACGGAATTAAAAGCAAAACGCGCTAAGCAAGAGAAAATGGTGACAATATAGCAAGAATAGGAAAGTAAAAACAAAAAGAAAAGGAAAAGGGGAAGACGTTAAATAACAAAGACAAAGCACACGCAGTTAGAGTAGAGAGGAAATAAAAAAGCAATAATAAAGGTGTAAAATATAACCAAAAAACATCAACTAGTAAAAAATATCATAATTATGAGGAATTACGGAAGGAGAGAAAAGGGGATAAAAGAAAAGAAACAAGCATTTAAATTATAAAAGCGTATAGCGTTGATTACAAATGGTAAGGAAACATTTCTAAAATTGAGGAACGATGAAAATAGAGCTAAAAGAAGAAAACGAGAAGAAAAAACAAATGTAAAAAATTCAACGAGGTAGCTAACAGATGCTAAGACGAACTAACAAATAAAATAGCAGGAGAAATGTGAAAGCAGTAAGCTAAGAAAGGAATAGCTAAATTGTAAAAGAACAACGCTGTAAAAGGCACGAGGGACTGAGAGAAAAAAGGAATAGAAGAAAAGGAATAATATGGAAAGCGAGAAAAAGGAATCAAAGATATAAACCAGGGGAGAAAAAGAACGGATCAGAAACATTAAGAAAAAAATGGAAAACGGTAAGACATCGTAAAATCTAAATAAGAGAGAGCAAGCGGAAGAAAACGAAGAAGGAAGAATGGTTTGCTTCCCTTTTCTAGCACATCCTTTTGCTTTCAATCAAGCACGCGAATAATGGATGGCTACACCGTGAAATAAATAGATACATAATAATTAAATAATCATTAGTTGCAAAGCAAATTTAATTATTACACGTTTATTAACTTGCCCACTGCTATATAATTACAGCAAATATTTTTAACACCTGCATTCGCAAAACCAATTACAGAAAATCAATCATAACTCAATTTAAACGCCGATATTAACTTCGGAATACTTTAAAACCTATGCAACCGGATGCGTTTCCAAATTCGAGAACTCAACAAATCTGTCCTAATCATTTTGCATATTATGGCAACATATGTTTGTAGTAAAAAAGTTACTTTGAACAACCTACATTGCCCAAAGTGCTTTAGGAAGAGTGGGGGAAATTTAATTAAAACGCCCTGTAGATGACTGTTGTATACGTTCTGTGCGCTGTTTAATGAAGGGTAATTTTAATTCCGTAATCCTAATAATATAAGTCCAATAAAAGCATGAATTGTGTGTTAAATTAACTACATTCAAGTATTTCATTACAATTAATTATTACTAATTACGAAAACTCTCAAAACTACTTACGGATTTCACAGTAAAAAATTATTTAATTCCGGAACTGTAACAAAGAATAGATAAATATATAGCAAACCCTGCGAAAACAATCTCTAACATCAATAATTCGCTATCTCTTTCATTACTTCATTTACATCTTCCTTTTCTTCCGCTCCTTTTGCTCTCTTTCGTCCATTTCATTTATGAGCTTTTATATCATTTACCCTTTTGAATGCTATCACCTTTCTTGTTAACTTCTTATTTTCGTAGAATCTTAGATATTTTCTCCTTTAGCATCTTCCTTTCTACTCTTCATTCACTGCACTGTTTTTTCGTTTTGGCTTGCTTCCTTCTTCTTACACTCTTTCCGCGGTTCCTCTTCCAGCGCTGTTATACTTTTTCTTTATTTTATTTGTTTATTTCCTTCCTTCCTTCATTTCTTTGTTTCATTGTTGTTTATTTATCTTATTTCTACATGTTTTCTCTTTGGTTACAGACTAGTTGTTAGAAGATATTTTTAAAACGTAATGTAAGATCCAAATTGATTATATCCAAAGTGTTTTTCGATTTGGTGCTTATCAACGCTTTTCTTGTTCATTATTAAATTTCCTTCTTTCTGCCTTCACTTCTCTGCTTCATTCTCTTTTAACGATCTTCTTTCTTCAAGTAACAAATCTATTTCCTATGGTCGCGTATGACGAAATCAGTTTTAAAATTCTGTTAGTTAATGTAAGCAATTAGATTTAAGTTCAAGTTAATTATTGACAAACTGCTTCTTGTTATTTTTTCAAAATTTTGGTAGGTGTTTTTTTCAAAACTTTACACATAATTTTTCATGAGTAAGTGTATAAATCAGAGAAAATAATTACAACAGCTCCAAAAATTCGAAATCAATAGGACAATATTTTTGAAATTCGATTTAAATCATAAATTTAGAAAAGATCTACATAGTGTTCATTTTTTTAAGGGCGTATTCTCTCTCTATTGATTTTATCTTCTCTGTTTTTATTTGGCCTTTTCTATTGCTCTTTCCCCAATGTCTTCCAGTGTTCTTCGCCAGCTCCGTTCTCTGTTATTTCTCTGTCTCCTCCTTTTCGTTTCGTATACAATCAACCCTGCGTACGACAAGTTCGAAAATTTTAGATGCGACGTGCCTTTACTAGTTAAATGTTTGGATTTGCGTTATTGATGGTATTGTGTTTTCTATTTACAGTGACTATTCGTTTTGGAAACTACAAGCTAGTGTGATATTCTTAAAATTTCTTGCTAAGCACACTTTATTTACAAATATCGATTAAAGAGGTCGCAGAGTATAATTCAAATAAAACAGAAGCTTTTGAGATGTTTCTGGATTGCAGGTCTCAATTTGCGACGGTACCCATGTACAGGGTGAGCGAAACTCGATGTCTCAGCTCTTTCATAAGAAAAGGAAAAACGATAGAGAAAATCTGAAAAGAGGTTCTTAAATGGGATTGAGTAAAGCCCGTTTTAAGCAAAATTTGCATATTTTTCCATATTTGGAAACTGAAGTAATGACGTCTTCAAATTTATTTTTTCCAGAATCATACCTATATTTTGGCATACTTAAAAAGAGCTAATTTTTCTGAACACATTTTGTAGAGAAAAAAATTTGCTATCTTTTTCCGTTAAAAAATTATAAGCAAATTTGTAAAAAAAAAGTATTATCAAAAATTCGCAATCGTCACGATTTAAACAAGTAGCCTTTGGAAACAAATAGCAAAGTCGCATCTGTCAATAATTAAACATTATTAATTAGTATTAATTATTAATTTAACATCAAAAAACACATAATATGTTACTACTATTACCACAGAAAGAAACAAAGTATGCAGGCAATCACTACAACAAATTTTCAATGTAACCACCTCCTACTTCTAAACACTTATCCAATCTCCGCCTTACTTCTCTCACTGAAGCCTTACGTAACATTTCTCTAGATAGTTCATCGCAAGCATTTCTGATTTTTTCTTTTAAATGTTCCAAGTTAACAGATGGTGTTCTGTAAAGTTTATTTTTCAAAGTTCCCCACAATCGGTCCATTTATGCCTATATCCAATTTTCTGTGTAAGTTTCATTTAAATATTGTTGGACAATTCTTGCTTTATGCGGTGGAGCTCCGTCATGCTGGAAACACATGTTTGCTCGCAGCTGTAATGGCACATTTTCGAGAAGCACAGGCAGTTGTTTTTGAAGAAATTGCAAATATCGCTCACTATGTAAAACTCCTTCGTAAAAATATGGACCAATCAAATGCCCATTAATAATACCACACTAAACGTTAATTCCGAAGTGTCCTTGGTTTTCAATCGGATTGACAAAATGTGGATTTTCAGTAGCCCAAAAAATTATTTATCGGCTGGCGCCTAAATGGCCGGCGCCTAAACGGTCGGCGCCTAAGTGGCCGGCGCCTAAACGGCGGCGCCTAAAAGTCCTGCTTCGTTTAAATCGTGACGATTGCGAATTTCTGATAATACTTTTTTTTTACAAATTTGCTTATAATTTTTTAACGGAAAAAGATAGCAAATTTTTTTCTCTACAAAATCTATTCAGAAAAATTAGCTCTTTTTAAGTATGCCAAAATATAGGTATGATTCTGGAAAAAATAAATTTGAAGACTTCATTACTTCAGTTTCCAAATATGGAAAAATATGCAAATTTGGCTTAAAACGGGCCTTACTCAATCCCATTTAAGAACCTCTTTTCAGATTTTCTCTATCGTTTTTCCTTTTCTTATGAAAGAGCTGAGACATCGAGTTTCGCTCACCCTGTACATAAAACTAAGCCACAATAGGATTGCTAACTGTATTTAATTGAGATTGTTCTGATGCACTGTTTTAAAGGAAATTCGTCTAGTGATATGTTTTTAGGCGTAATCTCAGTGTTTTAAGGTTTGAAGGACAAAAACAACCGTCAACAATCTATTATTATATAGGTCAAAATACCAAAACTAACATGTATATGCGTGAGACACATGCATCTATGTAGATAACTGTTCTTTACTCTAGTTGCTATTATATGATGATTTTGGGCACTTTTTAGTATGAAAATCTATTTTCGTTAATAATCGACATACCTACTGTTTCACTTTCAATGTCCTATTACAAATATTTCTTATTCCCGGATTTTATGTTTAACAGGTATAACGAGCAAATATTTGCAGTCCTAAAGGTCGCATTACAACCTATTGTATATATACTCTTAAGCCTTTGAAGATGATTAAACTATTGTTTTTACTTTACTTTCAGACCTTTAACTAGCCTCATTATGTTGTGTTTTAAGTTTTTTTTATTTATTTTTCATCCATTAATATACTTGCGTATACATGCATATATTGCGTACCCAACTGTGAGTGAATGCAAAGAGAGGACTATGGATGAGCCGCGACCAAGTGCACGGTGTACTGCATTAACAGAAAACAATATGGCATGTGCGGAAGGCCTTATTAGAGAAAATCGTCGAATTTCAATTAGAGAATTTTCAGAAATTGTTGGTGCGAGTGTAGGATTTGTCCATAGTATTGTTCGTAATCTGGGTTACAGCAAAGTTTGTTCGCAATGGATTCTTCGTCTATTGTCTAATGAACAAAAATGTTTGCGAATGGGCTTATCTCTGCAACACCTCACAGACTATACGCAAAATTGTGATGACTTTCTTCTGTCAATAGTTGCGGGTGACGAAACTTGGTGCCATTACTACGACCCATCCAGTAAGTTATCGTTAACACCACCAAAGAAGTTTAAAGCACATCCTTTACAGGAACGGTGATTTTAACATTTTTTCTGGACCATGAAGGATCCTTGTTGTTATAGTTTAAGGAACCTGGAGTAAATGTCAATGCAAATCTATACAATGAAACTTTGAACAAGCTTCATCAAGCAAGAAGACGAGACCGTCCAGGAAACCTACGCGTGGGGTCATTTTGCTGCACGACAATGCGAGGCCTAGTATTGCTAATGTGATAACAGAAAAGAAAATCTTCAGTGAAAGAAATGGAGGGTTTTAGAGCATCCACCCTATAGCCCGGATCTATCGCCTTGCGATTTCCATATTTTTGGACCGCTGAAAAAGGCTTAAACACTAGGCATTTTGCGTCTGATAAAGAAGTACAAATAGCTGTGGAAGACTTCTTCACTCAGCCACCACAAGAATTTTATGAGCAGGGTAAACGTCGGGTATATATTCTATCTAAATTTTTATAGTAAAACAATGGTGTAGGTGCCTTAATTGTGACGGTAATTATTTCTAATTAAATTGTTGAATAAATGTTTTATAAAGCAAAGATGGGTTTTATTTGAACACACCTGGTATATATATATATATATATATATATATAAATATAGAGCAGACGCTCGGTAACGCAAACACCCGATTATGGAAATATCGCGCTAATTTAAACACAAAATTCTTACTATAGGATCAATCTCAGCAAATTATTTGTAGGAAAAGCGCTGATTTCATTTAAGTCGTTGTTAAACTTAAGTCAGGCATATTGCATGCGTTTATGCATTACAACTATGGCATCTACATCCAACAAAAGAAAGTGTGTACGTTTGAGTAACAAAGTAAAAATTATAAACGAAGTTGCACTAGGTGCGGGAGTGACACAATTAACAAAAAATATTAATTGTGTTATTAAAAGTTTCTTTTAATAATTTGCGGATTAGTAACGCTCGCTAATGTAGGCATAAACATTTCGATAATGTGAACACACTGGGGTCTGAATTAGTTCACATTATCGAGCGTCTACTGTATATTTATATATTTCTTCTTCCCGGATATTACGTTTAACGGGTCTAACCAGCAAATATTTGTAGTCCTAAAGGTCGCGCTATAACCTATTGTATATATACTCTTACGTTTTTAAAGATGGTTGAACTCGTGTTAATTGCTTTGTCTTGAGACCTTTACCTAGTCTCATTTTGTCGTATTGTAAGTTATTTTATTTATCTTTCATCCATGCCATGTGCAACAAACTGATGATTGTTGATCTGGCACAAATAAATAATTAAAATAATTAATATATTTTTTTATTTCCAGGTGTTACGTTCAACAGGTCTAAAGAGCTAATATTTGCAGTCCTAAAGGTCGCGTTATGACTTATTGTATATATATTTATATATATATATATATATATATATATATATATTATATATACATCTACGTTTCTGTTTTACTATATGTTGTTTTCTGTCATTTTTGCCTCTTAGTCGTTTGCATCATTATGGTATGTTTCAAATATTTATTTTATCAGTCTTTAGTGATACGGTTAAAAGTTCCACAAGTTAAATTAAACTTAATTAACTAAAAGACTACCATTATGCTTAGGTATTCACATTTTATTTAGAAAATATGCTCGAGTTTCATTACAGATTGCAAGTAAACGAAAATGTTTATCCATTATTTAATTATTATGAGTAACGCAGTTTTGCCATTATTAAATCGCATTCTTATGTAGATTGCAAATATGCGTTCATTATATTTTTTATGGATCATTAACTTTGAGAGACATTCATTCATATCCACTTTGTTTTTCAACATGGCCATCTTACTGGAATGCGCCCTTTTCAGTTTTTTGTGATCTAAAGGTTATTGGTTTAATTGCCTTGTCTTGCTTTTAAAAACAACTAATTTTCCTGCTTGTAGTCAAGCAAACAGGAAGCTACGAAAAATATTGGCACTGTTTGAAATATAGGTATGTTCGTGGGCTGTTGAATGAAATTTTCCAAACCCAGACAATCCGAATAATTCACTTAAAAGTCAGGAACTTTAATTAAGTATTAAAAATTTTAGTTGTCCAAATGATATCCAATACCCCAAAGGTTATACCATCCAAAATAACAATTAAATCCCACGAATTCAGCAAAGAAAAGAGTAAAAAATGCAGCAAGCGCCGCGAAACCAATCTCCAATTTTAATAATTCGCGATCAGCTCAGGTCGCATTTCAAATGAAAACATAAAATACCTAATAAGGCCCCCAATATTTTCATTAGGCCGGGGGGTCGCGGTTCGAACCCCAGACGACGCACAGCATCGCACCTCAAAGGTGAGACCGGCGTAAAAATGCAAAACAGTAGCGAAGACGGAAAAAGGGGCAAGAAAAGTCCGGACACGGGAAAAGCGTCTCTCGACCCCTTTGCGTAAGCTCGCTAGCGGCGGCGAAGGGACCGATAACCATCGCAAACTGATGGCTACCAGAAGGAGGTGCGTTCGGTAGGGGGCGGCCCGACGCCCTCCCATTGGCCCGTCGGGCCTGAGGCCGGTTGGTGGGGGCGAATCAATGGAAAAGTAGGGGCCGCGGCGCCACTGGAATGGGTTGCCAGTTGGTCTCTGTCACCGAACGCGAGCGACAGTGACAAAATTTCGAGCCCCGAAAAAATCGCGAATTTCCGAAATCAGCCGCGAGTGATCATCCGAATTCTTCTAAAGCTTGCCAGGCCGGGAGAAAGCCCTTTGGCCCAAGAGGATTTCAGTTAAGTTTCGGCCGAGACCAGGGAAAAACTGCCCTCAATGCTTTTCGGGCGAAATAAGGCCCAGTGAGAGTTTCAAAAGTGCATATACCTAGCGAACTCTTATAGCCGAAATTGTCAAGTTGGAGCCCGGCAAATAAGGATTGGACTAAGTGCGCGTGTGACCTAGGCCGAAGAAAGGAACAGGACTGTGGTGTTTGCAAAAAGTGCAGAAACGTCCGGTGTTCCGCGGGTGTAAAGTGCATTTTTCCAGGCTGGCTGCGTACCTGGACGGGGGGCCCGCCTGTGCTTCCGTGGGGGCCCTGACGTTAAGGGCCGGACTGGCCCATGTTCCCCTGGGGCCTAATTCGTCTTTTATACACCACACACCGCACAATATAGGTTAGTATCTGTTGTCTTACGCGGTACTGCTGAGAAAACATCTTCTGATCGACTTTTAGGGAAACGCGAAAAATTCCTTTCTCGTGTTTTTAGACACCCCAACCATTTAAACCGATCATAATGAAAAATTTAGAAGTATCGCGATAGCATAGATACACTTAACAACAACAGGCTCAAATAGATTTTTTGAAAAAACTAATAAGTACTATACCACTGAGTTGTCATCTTCAGTAGAAGGGTTTTTAAAAATGGAATTGCAATATTTGCAGGAGCTGCTTTGTAAATTTCACATGCATTCTGCAAACACCGTCGGAGCGGCTCGTAAGCTTAGGTGTCCATGTCTGTGTTTCTGAAAATTTACTGTTGTAGCATCTGACACAAAATGAAAATCACCATCGTCCTATTTCGTTGAAAACCCAAAAAGATGGTGTTTGGCTTTGGCAACAAATTGTGTGGTTAGAAACAGGAAAAAAATTCGATTCTAAAGTCGCTAAAAGTTGAATAAAAAAGGAAATGATACAAGGGAGAAGGACGACAAAAATTTTTGAATTTTCTAAATTTGAATTATTTTGAATGTGGAAACTTAAGGCCAGAAACAAAAGGAAAAACTGCAATGAATTTACTTGGATACATTTTTGTACTACATAGAAATCTGCAAATTATTAATTAAGTATTTAATTCAGCATTAAGTTCGCTTCGTATAGTCCCTATTGGGAATAAAGTCAGGAAAACACGAAGTCCAAAAAAACAATCCCAGAAGCCTCTAAACTAAAAACAAACTGAATTTAATTGCCGGTTTACCCCAAAAAATTAGTAAATTACCGTAATGGTTGCTATATACCGTAGGTTAATCAAAAAGATGGCATATGTTTTGAAAGGAAAATCCGAAAACTTGTTGGTAGAACTTGCACTCTTTAATGCATAGGTAATAATCCGCATTCTTAAACCATTTACATTATATAATTAAACACCGTTAGGAAACTAGATTTCCTTTGCATCCACACATACTAAACTTAAAAACAGTTACTTTTAAAAAAAAAAACTTGTAGCATTTTAATTAATAGGTACTACTTATACCTAAGATATAATTAAATTCGAGTCAGGATATCTGAAATAATTCCACTTTTTTGTCGATAAAGAAACACAGTCTAATGTGCAAACATCATCACTGTTTAGCGATTTACAGTTAACGATAACAATTATTTATAATAACTGTAAATTTATAGTTTGAATAATTTTAATTGAACCATATTCATCACTAAAAAACGCATACAAATCCGCATTCTTAAAAATTTTTCGAGTATAACTCCGTCGCAGGACTATATTTATTGAAAATCTGCCAGTAGAATAGTAAAGCCATTTAAGTATTGAAGAACTGCAATACTTTGGAGAATATTTTGCAATTAGTTAATATGAAAGACCGGATCTTTAAGCAAATCAATTTGATTTTATTTTATTAACAAGACGGCGTTCATGCATTTTCCGACTTACAAAGACATTGCAAATACAAGTTTCAATTAAATATTTAATACATACAGATCCGCGTTTTTAAGTATTTTCTGCTATACTAGAATCACACTAACAATTAAAAAAAAAGTTATTAACTATTATGAAGCAAGTCTATAAAATTCCAATAGTTGATAAGCAAGTAAATAATAAATTTAAAAAAAATCTATATTTTAAATATAAGCCGTGCAAAAAAATTAGTAAAAATTCCCTTCTTGTAGAATGTTAGGTACCTATAATAAATAGCAATTAAGTAAATCTTTCGCTACTTACGAATTATGGACAAGAACAGTAAATAATAACAGTCAATGAATATTCTATTACTAATTATTAAAGCAATTTTAAAAACCGGATCTTTAAGCAAATTCAACTTTTCTAGTAAAAAACACAGTTCATGCATATTCCGCAACAGCTTCGGTATATATTTGCAACAAACAAAGAAAAATAAGCCATTAAACCTGGTGGTTTAGAGCCCGCGTTTTAAATTATATAGAATAAAAGTGCATAAAAATCCGCATTATAAGATATTTTAGTGTGCAAGATTAGTTTCACAAATATATTTTACATATTAAGTTATTCAGTATTAATCCAATTATCAAATCTTCTTAGGACAGTTATAATTTTGAAGTAAGTTGGACATATAAATCCGCATTCTTAAAAATAATTACCCTAAAAATACTACTACAAATACTGCTCTTCTAAAGAAGGCACAAGCGAATATAAAATTATTTAGATAGTTCGATAGAGTTTCTTCTACTAATACTAATATCAGAAGCCGGATGTTTAAGCAATTTACACAATTTCTCAAGAAAAATATGTATTAACCCGAAAAATCGAACATTAACATTGTTGCGCTATTAGAACGTGTCTATACAAAATGGTATATTATGTTATTTAAGTCTCAACCGGGTTGTTTTAGTTTAAATACTAACAACAACAAAAATAAAATTTGCATAAGCATCCGCGTTCTTGACACATTTCGATTTTTGAGGATTTCTATTGATTTATTCCCAAAGTGTGAGTATGAACAGTAATGGCAGTCTTGCAAAGAAAAGCTTTAAACGTTTCACAAAAGTTTTTCGTAGAAATTTAAATAAGAGAGCGGATCTTTAAGTAAAATTATTAGGAAAACATTTAAACAGCAATATAATATTAACCCGCCGCAACGTTTGTCAACATAAAAACTATTTGCAAACCTAATTATTGGTTGAATATTACAAACAAGTGGTTAAGATTAAATGTGCTTAGTAGAAAAGTAGAACTGCATAACAATCCGAACTATTAAAAACAATTGACTTTAGAAAATTTAGAGTGACGGACAAGTTTCATCCCTGAAAAAGTTTAAGTGTAAACAGAAGGCACTCATATTTGAAAAAATAAACATTAGAAAAGTTTATTAAGGTTTTGTTAGTATTTATTGTAAACTAATCGCAAAGCGGATATTTAAGCAAAATTTCTATTTCTTATTATCTTATACTTAAAAAGGCATTATTTCTAATATCAACACAAATATTTGGCTACGCATTGCCTATGTAAGTTATTTAACTTTAGTATTTTAATTATAAATGTAGGTATAATGATATGTTGCATAATAATGCGTATTTTTAAACAATACCGACAATGAGTTAGTTAGAAAGGAAACTATTTTCATGTTCCTAAGGAAGGCAACAAACTTAAGTGCTTGAAAATATTTACAGGATTATAAAAATATTGTTAATTATTTGCTAAATCGGATTTTTAGGTAAATCAACAAGCACATAAAAATCCGTATTCTTAAAATATTTAAAAGTTGCACAACTTAAGATGATTATGACTGAAAATCCGTTTTTTTTTTGAAAATGTATAAACGGAAGTTTTGAAAAGTATCATGAAATGTTTTTGAATAGCTAGTATTTGTTAAAGTACGGACATTTATGCAAATTTATTTTCGTTAATTTTCATACAGATCCTAAGATATAAACCACAATAGCGCATGTACAAAGATTTACCATGAAAAATATTTTATTGTCACATTCTAATCTAAATAATTTAACAATGATCAAATATTTTGCATAAAAATCCGACTTGTTATTACATACAGTAAGTTATTTGGTAATAGTAGGATTTTTATTAAAACATTTGAAAAATTTCGTATGGTTAAACGATCTCGCCCTTTTAAGGGTAAATCAAACTAATCAGTTCAGTTAGAGATCGGATCTTTATGCAGAACTAGCATTATAAATGTCAAAATAGACAAACCCAAAGAATTCCTTTCTAACTGAATTTGATATTAAACTCTGTTATTATTTTTTCAATATAAAGTCTGCGAAAATTTTGTTAATAACAACAAAAACCGGATATTTATGCAAATTAATTAGAAGGCTGTATTTCTAAATAACTTACATAATAAATAAATATGTATAGTATAATCAAGTATGGAGCTGAAACTTATACAAATACAGATTGAAAACAAGATTTCAGATTTGCTATAAACGAGCATACATTCTATTTTTTTCTGTTCTTTGTGTGCATATAATCCGTGTTCGCATATTGTTCAAACAGTTCTGAGTATAATAAAAGCTCTTGAAAGCCTTAATTATTTAAATAAACATTAATTCAACGAAAGCAATGAAAATTACTTATTAATGGAAGGTGTCAAAAGTTCTGTTAATCGTATGACAGGCCGGATATATAAGCAAAAAGCATTTTCCAAAATTAATTCAGTAGAAATGTTTTCTCCAACTCTTGCTTAATTTGGCATATTAATATTTTTGTGGTATTTCACTAACTCTTCATAACATTACCATTGGATGTAGTACTAAAGAACGGATTTTAAGCAAAACAAAAATACTTTACATAAATTGATCATTTTTTACATTTTATTGCTGACTATGGACGAAATTCTCCAATACGCAAATGAGAAAATAAAATGCAAACGAATTAGAAACAACAATTTATACTTTTTTTGAGACCCGGATGTTGCCTAAAAATCCGTGTTCTTGATATATTTTAATGTTCAAAATTTGATCAACTGATTCGAATTGGACTGCTTCAAAAGTTAGACGGATAATAGTTATTTGCAATTACTGCAGTTAAAAATCAGGTTCAACAATGTAATATTGCATATTCTATTAATAGCTTTAGAACCCGGATTAATAGGCAAACATCAGTTCCAAAATTAATCTACACGTTACATTGTCAAATAATGCAGCTCCTACTTATAGTGGTAGCGTCTAAGTCACTAGGTCTAACTAAAATTTCTATAAGTTTTAACGCCAAAGAACGGATTTTTAAGCCAAACTAAATATTGCTTGAGAAAGTTAAATCATGTTCAATTTTTTGCGTACATAGAAGAAAATCCCGAGAATGTAAACTAACACATACAGCTTTAATGTTCTTCCACTTCTTCTTCCTTCTTCTTTTTTTTCTTCTTCTTTTTCTTTTTGTTCTTCTTCTTCGTCAAATTTCCCACCAAAAAATATTATTGTGGTCAAAACTTAACCGAAAACCTTCATTTCACTCTTTAAAATCTTTGGTAGTGCATATTCTGGTAATCACAATACAGCAAAAATTAATAGGCAAGATACATACCATTTGCCTGTAAATCCAATCTCTGAAACATGCATTTGTTTTAATAATTAATTAGATCAAAGTATTTCTCCCAAAAGAACTTACACAAGTGAAAGAATATAATGATGTGTTTCAAAACCCTAACGGAAATTAAAAAAACACACTTTTGTTGTGTTTTTAAATTACCTACTAGAGAACGGATTTTGATGCAATAATTTTTACTTTAAATTGTTTTAGTTGTGTATTTTAAATGCAATCCTTATTTGACTTGCGCTGTTAACAGCATTCTCTATCATTATAATATTTAATACCAGAGAGCGGATCTATATGCAAAAATAACCGAAATAAGATAGAAACCGAGTTAAATAATAATTCCCCCCTAAAATTTAATTTCGTGTACAGTAACAATGTTTCAATTTACCTATTTGAGTTAGGTATCTGTCTTAGTGAATATTGTATTAACGTAGATTCTGAAAGTCATTATAGGACGGATTTTTATGCAAAGATAATTTTCAAAATTTGTTGGATTCAAGCTCTGCACTCTAGGAAGTTTATACTTCGTATAATCTTTATTCAACTTGCCCATGTTAACGATGATATTTTAATAAATAATAGCGAGGCTTAAAGTACTTGCAATGTTAGAGCGCGGACTTATATGCAAATAATTAACTGCAATAATAGTTACAAGATTCAACCCAAATGACCTGCAAATCTTGTATACGTTAGCAATGGTTTAATTTACTTTAGTTAAAGCTTTTTCTAAACCTAGTATTAAATATCGGATTTATATGCATTAAACATCTACCAAAATTGACGAAAACAAGAACTGGTACATAATTTAGATACATTTAATGCGTTTTCACTAAATCTTAGAGGAAATTTCATTAATAGAAACTTGTTGTGTCTGAAAATCACTACAAGGCGGAATTTTAAGCACATAAATGTTTCAAAATTAATTTAAAGTTTCTTTTGGCATAAATTATATTGTGTTTTAATTTAAATTCAATCCTTGTTTACCTTGCTGATGCTAATAGTAAGATTTTCCTAAATCTGACTATCAATACCATATTAGTTGTAATGTCAGAGAGCGGACCAGCAATAGGTACAATAGTTCTAACGTTATACCAAAGTTTTGTCCAAAATATAATTATTGTGTACGTTGATACAGTTTTAATGGACATAAGTTAAGGATCTTACGAATAGCAGTATTAGAAACCGAATTTATATGCAAACACCAATTTTTGGAATTAACAATAGTGGGAATGGTTTTGCTATGATATTACTATGATATTACTATTATTATTTAAAAAGTTAATATAAACGTTTTAATTATAATTGTATAGAATAGAAATTATCACTTACCCCTAAATAAAAACACAACGGATTTTCATGCAAAAAAAATTCAGAACTAATTTAATCGTGTGAATGAAATTTTTGGCAAACATAAATGCATAGCATGCGTAACTTAGTTGAGTTTAGAATAAGTTTTAAATTCATTTTATTCAAAATATTATTCACTGTAATATCACAGAACGGAATCGTATGAAAATATATCTGAAAATGTAGTAGATTTGAATATAAACTTACAATTACTCTCGAAATACAGTTCTTATACGCGTTAACGGTGTTTTGCTTTTAGTTACAATTTTGTATACCATAGTCTTAGAGAGAGGGCTTATAGGTAAAAATATTATATTACTACTGAAACGATACAAAGCTTCTTTAGTGTGCCCACGTTTATTGTTTAATTTTAACCCTTTCAAAGCAATTTTAAGCGGATGTACTCGTGCACTTCTCTAATTTACAACAATAGAGCCTAAAGTGATCCCAAATTTGAATCCTCTGGGGCTTCCTGGTGTACCCAAAAGTGGATTAGCTTGAACACGAGACCAGTAGCGGTAAAATTCAAATAACACGAGTCGAGCTGCAGATCCACACAAAGCTGCTGACGTTTAAGCCTTTTTAGCAAACAACAAAAATTTTAAACGCCATAAACTAAAGAATTAAGTGCGCATTGTTGGCAAATTGAATGCCTTCTTTGCTTAGACGTTACAAAGGGCCATGTCATCGCAATGTCGAAAAAGTCAAAAGATTGTGGAACGACAACGACTAACTGTAAAAAAGGATTAAAATCAGAATGGCTGAATAGTTCCCGAATATTCAAAACTTACCGGGAAAGACTGGAAGAAGTCCCATTAATATAGGGCCGTTTAATTTCTGCGTCGCTTAAAGTATGCCGAGATCGGCTGGAAGTTATCAGAAAGTTTTATTAAGTTTCGGGCTCATACCGTCGGAAAGTAACGCTAAGAATGTGGGCACCTTGAGCCAATTTTTTTGCTTGTATTTGATTTATGAATGTTCGAACGAATAATTTCAATCAATATGGCATCATTGCGTTGTATAAAAAGTGGTTTGGAGCGATTACGCCTCATCAGTACCGTTATTTTTATTTACTTATGTATAGATTTCTTTCGCGGGGCTTATATTTTCGTGTATCGTCCTTATAGCTCTATATTAATATTGGTTTCGGAGTAACTAAAGCTCATCAGTGGAATAGTATTTTTTGGCTACTACTGTTTGTATGAATTTTTCTTAACTCTTGTCATTCTGGACTCCTAAAACCTTAAAATAGTTCTTAGAAGCATCTGCTTCTGTTTTGATATGAGCTTGATGAAATTTTAAATATACATAGTGAGTGCAAAGAAATCGAAAAGCATTTTTTACCTACAAAACTCAATGTAATCGGGTGTAAAAATGTAGGTTTCTATTTTAAGTTTCTTCCTTTATTGATAAGCAGAGCACAATAAAAAAAGGAAACAATACCTCCCTTCAATACTGATATGTATGTATTCGTAGTCTATCTAAAAAAACAAAGTTAATAGCTTAAAACTTTAACAAGATAGTAAAAATACAATTAGAGATTTTAAACCTACATAAAGAACCAACCGCTTTGTCCTATCATTTATAGATAATAATTATAAAATTATTAACAAAAGAAGAAAACTAAAAATTTGGATTCTTCATGCTGTAGGTACTGAAAATTGTGCAATATTTTTAGAATTTTTATACCGATGGTGGTGGTTCTGGAATTGCTCAATAATTTTTCTCAGTAAACAGAGTTGCCAACTCTTGTTGTTTAGGAGACTTCCATGGTTAAAGCGATCTGCAGAACACACTGTATTTTAAAATTAGGTTTTGCAGGAAACCGATCCTAGAAGAGAAAATTATGGGAGTCTTTTGAAACGTTTATTTCTAAAGTTTTCGCTTTTTGGGGGAGTGGAATATCATACATTACAATATTTTCTTGGGGAAGATATTTTTCTATTTGCAATTGCAATGGTGTCAGTGAAATAGCAAGTGTTTTAAGATTTTTAAGCGAGCATGAACTAAAGATAAACATATACACAGTGGACCATTATGTTGTACAAATTCCTGTAACTATTTAACATTTCTAAACTCACACGTGGTGCGAAATTTAACATTTTGTAACGAAAATTTTTTTTAGAACAACAATGTTATAGTGGATGTAGCATATTCATGCTGTTGTGAAGCTACTTAGGGACACCAACTATATCAAAGATTACGCACATTAGCGATTTTCTTCTTTGAAGAATTGTAGCATCTATTTGAACACAATATACCATTATAATGACCCAACGGTTTGCCAAAAAATTATAAATTTAAATTTAATAGTAGCTAAAGTATTTATACAGGCTGTCCTAAACGAAACGGCAATATTTCAAAGATAAATTCCAGAACTTATTTAGAGTCGAAAAGTCCAATAAACATATGTCCTAAACGTAACCGTTAACGAGTTATTGTTTATTTCATAATTTATGTGGCTAACATTTTAGTTCAACGAATTTTATGAAATAAATCTTTTTATTGTATTTACGAGAAATGTTCAAAATTATTTCCATTGTGTTCGATACTATTGTTATCTGGTAAGATTCCAGACTCCAATACAAAGATTAAAACAAGCTTTAGGAGAACGTGTTGGTTATTAAATGGAAAAACCGTAACTAACTAAACAATAACAAAAAACATCACAACCCCGAGCAAGGCGACCCGATAAATGCGCACTACATTTACGCCCCTCTCAAAAAAAAAGAAAAAAGCGCATGTTAAAGGGAAAACTTCTACAATGACGTGTTCGAAACAAAATTTTGAGCCACATTAGAGAGATAATCCAAATTTGGAACGATTGTGGTAGTTAAAAAACCGTTTATGCGGAAAAATATTTTTTAAACAATCCTTAAAAGTAACAAATTGGAATTGAACAATAAAAAACTCAAGGCTAATGCAAGTAGTGTAGTAGAAATAATACAAAAGGTTCTTATAGCTAAATTAAATTAATGCTGGAACGGGAAACAGGGTGGGACAGAGAAGTGAGTGAGTTCTGAAAACAGAAAAAAGGAAAAAAGATTGTGTGCATAATAAAAAGCTGCAAAAAAATAATGTTTACATACATCAAACGAATTCAGTATGTAACAATAAAATTGAACAGAATACCTTCATTTAAAGAAACGGTGAATGTGGGTATGATGTCAAGAGTCTTTTAAAAAGTAGCCGGATTTGAGCCTATCTATTGACACCTTCCCTTCCCTATCATAATCAACGAGCGTGAAATATTTTTGCGAACGTTCCCGTACCCGAAATGGCCCTAAATACGCGTTTTTTGAGGACTTGTATACTCATTTTTCCCAAAATTCGTAGATGAAACTGATCTGTCAACGGTATTGCCAGCGCAATTGTCAAGTTGAGGTAAGGTATGCTCATGTAAAAGTGTAAAAAGTGTATCGAGATGGTTTGCTACATCCCTCAATGGTAAAACGGCGGAAGTTAATGCTTGAATCTTCAAATCTAATGGCAATTTAGATATGAATAATTCCCTAATAAAAGGCTCTGGCATGTTTAAATGTTCTGATAATTTATATAGTTCTTGAAGCTAATTTTGACAGTTGCCATTAAACTTTAGTGAATGCAGCAAAATCAAAATTTTACCGTCGAGGGTTGCGCAAAATGTTGGATTAACTGCGCTTTTAAGGTGTCAAAGGGATTAGCTCGTGGAGGCTCAAGAATATACGAACGTACTTTTGCTTTGACGTCAACCGGCAAGTGTATAATGAGTTTATCGAATTTGTCTATTTGATTAGTAATGTTATGGAAGCGACAATAACAATCAAGGGTAGTGAAATACATACGAATGTCATTGTCAAATTCAGGGAATGACATTATGACAGAATTGCTACAAAAATACGAAATATTAGAAAGTGGGACAACTTGAACAGTCCCACACAACGGCTGGCAAACACTGAGGGCAAAGGCGGAATTCGTTGTAGCCGTTGAAAGTAGTTGTCTTCCAAAACGTCGGGTGAAGGGCAATCGTCGAAGAAATCCTTTTGTAGCGTTGGGTTGGACGTCGGGGTCACCAAAATATTGTTATCAGGTAACATTCGAGACTTCAATACAAAGATTAAAACAAGCTTTAGGAGAACGTGTTGTTTATTGAATGGAAAAACAATAACAAAAAATATCACAACCCCAAGCAAGGCGACTCGATAAATGTAGTGCACGCGCACTACAATATACAAAGTCGCGCGTCGCATAAGAAATCGCTGCGTTCTTAATATGGTTGCTGGGTTATTCCTAATCATATTGGCAGCCTGCTGTATTCTTTGACCTAATTCTTCTACCGTGTGCATTTCAGTTGCATAAACAATGTTTTTCATGTGACCCCAAACATAAAAATCTTATGGAGTAAGGTCCAGCGAACGCAGTGGCCAAACTACGGGCCCTCCTACTCCAATCCATCTTCCCGTGCGTTAAGCCAAGCTCTAACACGAAGACATTGATGTGCTGGTGCCCCATCGTGTTGGTACCACAGTGCACGTCTAATATTTAATGGCACATCTTCCAGTAATAAGGGTAAAGAATTTTCTAGAAAATATTCGCAATTCGCACCTTTCAAACTCATTCAAATCATTGAGAATACCAGCTATCGTATTAACACTAAATCTGTGTTGAAAACGCGAGCGTCTTCTTAAATGAGGATTTACTGCAGCCCATTCATGAAAATTATGATAAATATTGATACCATCTCGTGTGAAAGCAGCTTCATCGGTCCATAAAATATGCGGTAGGTGATTATTTTGTACCCAATTAGAAAATCTTAAACGAACTTCAAAATCATTACCTAGATCACATGGAAGTAAGCGAGCACTTCTTTTTATTCTCCAAACCTGGTTTCTACATATTCAAGTACGTAATGCAATTCTTCGCACACTTAAAGAGGGATCTTCTTGTAATAAATCAAGAACTTGTGCATCATCGGTTATGGGTCTACGGACAACTCCTTGTCCGACTGCATGTCTTGCATTGGAAGTGCCATGTTCCCTCAGCTGACTATGTATGCGTAGGCAGTCTTCTATTGGGATATCTTCTACGATATCCTTGTTGTGCTGCTAAAGTATTTCCACCACACAGACCGTAAACATAAAGAATGTTTGCATATTCTTCATTTGAAAGTAACATTGGCATTGTGAATCACTTGTGAATTACGATGGGAATAAGGATATAAAGAAGAAGCCAATAACTTCAGTATCGCAGTAATAATCTGACAAGATACGAATTAAAACAACAACATTAAATTGGTTATTTAAATCAACGACGTACAAATATATACGATCTGTTAATACCAGGTTTGTGAAATGCTTATGTTAGTACTTTCATCTATTATTTACGTGGACGCTGATAATACAATTTTCTATAGTATGTCTTTAATTGTGGTGCGGACAGTGTAGACGGTAGAAATATAATCCGACTTTATTTGATGTACCGCACAGTTTTCTAGGGTCTTTGATTACGTTTAAACATATTTTGAAAAAAACGCTCTGTATATTTTGTATTCACAAATGATTTTATGCAGATAGCAATTTCTTCAATACTTGTGGGTAGCTCAGGCTTGTTAGATAGTAGACGAAGTGGTTACTGCAAGAAATTAGTTTTTTGTTTAAATCTCAGCCAAAATATACTTACAGGGTATAACAACTACCACTTTTGGCATAACTTTATCGTTTAAAAACCTAGGGATTAGGTAAATAACGATCAATTGCCTATTTAAATTAATATTTTGCTTTTAAGAGAATTGTTTGAGTACTAATATTTATTATGTACTTGTTTACACGAATATTTCAATGTATACCTTTCTCTATTTTCAATTGTACTACCCTTTTTGACTCACTGTATAATATAGAATCATAAAATAGAATTTCAATGTAATATACAAATTTAGTACTTTCCATTTCTCTTCAACTATTTGATATAGCATGAAACCCGTATATATTTGTGACTACCTTCTTCTTAATCTCGAATTAAACAAGTTTTTTAAACACAATTTCAATAATAATTATTAATAATAATTTTAAATAAAAAATAGGTTAGGATTTAATATTTAGAACCTATTGAAGTTGGGAAAATGATTTTGAATTATTAATTAATATGAATTTCAATGAAGATAGGCAAGAAACAATGAACAAATTATTATTTACTATGATAAAAAATTTGTTTTTCCTATAAACTATTTTTTCATGGCGCGGTAGCTTTAAACTTGTAGCTTAAAATGTCAACAAGTAAAGCATACTTAAAACTACCAATTCTGGAATAAAATTATTGTACGGAGATTTACAAAACAGAAATTTATTGTCCATTCAAATTAACTGTATATGAATTGTACTTGGTTTTAGTACCGTATTGTTTACATGGATTTTTCCTTTTTGTACTTCCTTGTTAAAATTGCTTACGATCATTGCGTACAATACAGGAATATAGACGGTGATTCACGGAAAAGCAGGAAAGTATTCGAAAAATAGACAACCCAAAATACATATTAGGTACAATGTTCTGCGATGGCTAGATTGACATTGACGGTATTATGAATTAAAGATGCCTATTTGATATGCTTGGCAATTTACAGGCATTTTGAAAATCTGATAAATCGATAAATTGTTATACTTACTATTTCATAATATTTTAAATACTTAAATTTATATATTTTTAAATAAGACTTGGTTGTTTTCAGTCACACTTACCTTAATTTTTTCTAAGTTGAGTTGAATGAAATACCAAAAAATGCCAAACAGGCAACTCTAATTTATAACACCGTCGATAAAAATTTATATATTGCAGTACATTGTGATACGTATTTTGGGTTGCATACCTTCGAATGGTAGGCTTGTTGCTCCTATGTATCATACGGTATATAGAATAATATTTAATGTAATTAAATATTTCGATCTCAATGTAGGGTAATTTTAAAAATATATTTATGTAAACCGATTATAAGTTAGTAGGTCGAAAAATTGTGTCAGATATTAGTAAGATCAGAGAAATCACTGTCAAGAATCAAGCTCGTGTATTTTTTTATATAAATTATTTAGCATAAATTGCAAGAAGGAACAATATTTGGTAACGAGATCTGACGAACGAAAATGCTCGTAAAAATACTTTATTATAATTACCTTTTTCCCTAATTACCACCAATTAACAGAGGTTGACTATATGACTAAAACATGACAAGTTTATGTATTTTTTAGTTTTAACAAAAATTAAAAAAAAATATGTGCCGTATTGGCGTATTTCTTTTGAAAACCAACATTTTAATACACCTACAGTAATTTGCGACACTTAAAAATATTTCAGAGTAGAAAGCTTACAAAATTATATTCGTAAAATGTCTTACTATTAAGGAAGTTTGGAAGTTCAAAACCAACTTAGAATCCTCTAATTTCTATTGAAAGTGAAAATGACTCGGATGCAATCCAGAATGTAATAAGATTTTAAAGTTTACTATTCTTGAAAATTAAACGAGTCTACATTTTGAACTTGAAAAGCGTTACGAACACGTCCTTTCCACTTCAATTTCTTCATTATTGTTTGCTTCAACTTAGCTATTGTTCTAATTGTAGCGGCAATTTAAATGCGGACATTTCTGTTAATCCAAGTACAGTAAAAGTGAATATATCTATCGATAGACGTCATTTGGTACAGATTTGCTTATCTAATTACATATTTAAATATTGACGCTGCGTTATATTAAATCATTAAAACATTCAAAAGCGCAAAATGTGAGGAATTTCAAGTAAAGAGGTTTGACATTTTATTTTAAACGAAGTAGACCCTTTACGATTTTTCTACTTTTGTTCAGGCTGTCTTACGAAAGTCGGTTTCGGAGTAATGGAGCTCATCAGTGCAACCCTTCCCCCCCTAGCCTTCGTTTTTGTTGCTTCTAAAATGTTCTTAGGTTAACTATATCAAACTCAATGCAATCCACTTTGCCAGTGATTTACAGTACGCCAGCAGGTGAAGTTTATCTTAGCAATCACTTAAAATTATATCATAAGATTGCTATTTCATGCGGCGGGGAGAAACAAATTGGCGGCGACGGCTACAAAGCGAAAAATCGTTTGCTCGTTGCATATTCAGTTATTCTGATAGGTATTAAGGACGCGTTACATGCGCCGGGTGTTTGCAGAAGCAACCTGAATCCATAAGTAATGGCAGGTTGCGCAAAACGCCCCGTGTGTTGGTGTTGTTAGCGTGCAACAAGCTTTAATCGGTAATCATTCACTAACGGCTATCTCTTATTGTGGGTGGCCTTTGTATGCCGAAAAATATTCAGTTTGCTTCCAAAGGAAACTGGCTAAGAGTCACTAAGTAAAATATTTTGGGGTATTTTTAAGAAATGCTCTACTAGAGAGCTTCTTCTGCTCTTATTTTCTGTTAATAAGTTCACCAGAAGTAATATTTTATAAAGGAATTGAGTAAAAAAGCAAGGTTCTACCCCCTTTTAAGAAAAATAAGACTCGTACCGATCACTGACGAGCATGAAACCCTCAAACAGGCCTTATTTTCTGTTCATGGAATCTCCGGATGTAATATTTTGAAGAAATAAGCGCTATGGTTGAAACCCCGTTGTAGGAAAGCATACTTGTAGGTACTTGTTCTTCGGAAACCGTTTCATTTTCTGTTGGTAGATCCTCCTCAGAAATACTATTATAAAAAAAGGTATAGAAGTTCTAATCCATGTTAAGAAAAATATACTTGTGTTAATCACTGACGAGCTCAAACTTCCGAAACCGTATTTTTTCTGTAAATAGGCTATCCAGAAGTACTATTTTTCGAAAGAAGTTATAAGTCCGAACCTATATTAAAGACAAAATACTTGTGTTAATCACTGACGAGCCCAAACGTCCTAAACCGTCTTATTTTCTGTCAGTAGATTATCCAGATGTACCTATTATTGTAAAAAAGAAGTATAAAAGTCCTAACCTTGTGCAGGAAAAACTACGTGTGTTCATCACTGATAAGCTTTAAACCGATGTTAAGGAAGAAATACTTGTGTCAACCACTGATGAGTTTCAAACTTCCGAAACGGTCTTATTTTCTGTTAGTAAATTCTCTACTTTTATAAGAAAGAAGTATGAAAGTCCTAACCTCGTTTAAAGAAAAAATACTTGTTCTAATCGCTGTAGCGCTTCAAACTCCGAAACCATGTTATTTTTTGTAAGTAGATTATCCAGAAGTACTATAGTAAGAAAGAAGTATAAAAGTCCTTACCTCTGTTAAGGAAAAATACGTACGTTAATCACTGACTAGCTGCAAACTTCCGAAACCATCTTATTTTCTGTAAGTAGATTCTCCAGAAGTATTATTGTAAAAAAGTATTATAAAAGTCCTAACCTCTGTTAAAGGAAAATACTTGTCTTAATCACTGACGAGCTATAAACTTCGGAAACCGTTTTATTTTCTATTGGTAAACTCTCCTTAGAAGCACTATTGTAAAAAAGTATGCAAGTTCTAACCCACGTTAAGGAAGAAATAC
Organism: Limonius californicus; assembly: GCA_014611495.1. NCBI lineage: Eukaryota > Metazoa > Arthropoda > Insecta > Coleoptera > Elateridae > Limonius > Limonius californicus. Next base: position 32,761 of record JABXWE010003891.1, read on the forward strand.
TTCTGTTAATCACTGACGAGCTTCAAACTTCGCAAAATATCTTATTTTCTGTAAGTAGATTCTCCAGAAGTATTATTGTAAGAAAGAAGTATAAAATTCCTAACCTCTGTTTAGGAAAAATACTTGTGTTAATCACTGACGAGCGTTAAACTTCGAAACCCCTTTCATTTTCTGTTAGTAGATTATCCTCAGAAATACTATTGTAAAAATAGTATGTAAGTTCTGATCCATGTTAAGGAAGAAATACTTGTGTTAACCACTGATGAGTTTCAAACTTCCGAAACCGTCTTATTTTCTTATGGTAGATTATCTACTATTACAAGAAAAAAATATGAAAGTCCTAACCTTTTTTAAGGAAAAAATATTTGTTCTAATCACTAATAAGCTTCATACGTCCGAAACCGTAGATCCTCTAGAAGTACTATTGTACCAAAGAATTATGAAAGTACTAACCTCTTTTAAAGAAAAAATACTTGTATAAATAACTGGCGAACATTAATCCTCTGAAACCACCTTATGTTCTGTTCCAGTAATCTTAAGCACCGCAATTTAGAGATAGAAGTGGTAAAACACTTAAGTTGCTTTATGTTTCGAGCCGAAAAATACTACAATTTGCACTGAAGAGTTCTCATAATTTCCAAACGAAGTTTTTCTTTATTGTCGGTAACTTTATACTAAAAATCGAGAAAGATATCTTGAGAAAGAACTTTATTATAAGCGCAGTGGTTTGTTTTTGTGGATGCGGTGACGAAGCGGTTTCTCTCTTCTTGCTCCCATTTTTATCAGCGGCTCTGAAGATACGCCTTGAACCGAAACGCGATTTTCCGCCATGCTTCAACTGCTTCAAAAACAAGAGTATTTCGAATGACTGCTCCTATTATTCAACGCGACCGCTGGCAAGCGAACATCTTGGACTGCTTCCTGTTGCGCACCGTGCCCCTGCTTGTTCCGGTTTCGTTTTTTGTGAAGAATGTTTTGTAATCTCTTAATGTAAACACGATGTTTTGGGAATCCAGATTTGCTGAAGTTGATGGGAGTGCAATAATACTCAGAAATGGAAATCTGGGTAAGATAATTTATTTCATGTAAAAAGAATATATAATCATACTTTTTTAGAAATGTCTTTATTATCAGAGATCTATAGTTTTGTATTTGTGGTTTTCAATAAGGATTGCGGGATATTACTATACTAAGAAAGTCGTGAATTTTTTATGTTTATTGTTACTGAGGCCCTTATATATACTGCAAAAACGAAGGGAAACTGTTATAGTACAGAAAAGAAGCGACTTAAGAAGGAAATACGAAGAAACAGCAATATAGCGAAATAGTTAAAAAAAGCAGGAGAAGTGCGTATCAAAGGAAGAAAGAATAGTTGGAAGATCAAGGAACAGAAACAACAAACACAATTTTCCTTCAGTATTGCTTCAATGTACTATATTTTTTTATTTTCGGTTATCTACATTTTTATATTTTTGGTTTCAAAGGAAAGAAGGATGGAAAAGATTTAGAGGCACGAGAAACACTAAGAGAGCTATAACACAAGAGGATGATAGCGATTCAGAAATAAGAATAGAGTCGGGCGATAAAAAAGGTGAGTTAAGAGAGGCTAAAGCGGGAGATGACAATACGATTATATGCGGAAGAAGAGAGTAAAATGTGAACAAAACAGACAAATATTAAGAACAGAAAACAAAATACGGAAGTATAGGATAACGACAGTGGGGGTTAATAGAAAGAAAAAGGGCAAACAATTCATGCCAAAAAATGTTTGAAACTCTCAATATTGTTTCATTTCTAGCTATCTACAGTTTTACATTTATTGTTTCGTTACAATATTTTTACAAAAGGGCAAGCAATTAATTAATTTTCACAGTTCGACATTATATTCTCCATTTTGTATAAAGGCAAGGTATATAGTGATCCAAACACCTAAAAATACCAGCAACAAAGAAAGCAGGACAGGTGGTTGATAAGAGAAATATAAAAATTTAAGGAGAGGAACAAAGAGAATTGCAGAGACACAGTTAAGAATCGACGGAGGGCGCATAATGAGACGAAATTAGGAGCGTAAGTAATATGAGATAAAGGATAGAGCTAAAAAGTAAGAGCAAGGCCGGAGAAGGCGGTTCTAACATCCCCAAAGGGGCGAGAGGGACCCCGAAATGTAAAAAAAACGTAAAAATCGGCTTAAAAACTTAGCCAACGATCCCCGCGCCCCCTTCGGGGATGTTAGAACCGGCCGTCGATGCGCCGTACTGATTGAGCTCACGACAGACCCGCTGCGATTAGGTGGACACGTGTTGGACGTCGATTCGTGTTTCTACTGTGGACGCCCCTGGCGGCCGAACGGTACGAACTACGGGAAAGTGCCCTAAGGAAAAGTTGTTGTCCTCAACAAGGCCAACAACAAACTGCAAATCTCAAAATTATCCGGTTGGCTTCTTTTTTCCATAAACTTGTTATTTGCAATCATCTGTCATTTGTTTCTGGATGAATATTTTGTTATGAAACTCAAGCATCAGACGCAGAATTAAAATACCTTTCAAATGAGGTGTCACTCGACCTCCATTGGTGTTTAAAAAATAGTTCAAGATGGCGCCTAGCCGCCATTTTGAAAGTTATAAAATTTAAATGTAAGCTAGAAAATAGTATGTAGCCTCCCATTAAAGCACACAAAATTTTGTAAAGAAATATCAAATCGTTCAAAAGTTGGCAGGGGGCGAGGATATTTACGACCGCGCTGTATATATAATAAGAACTTGTGTATAGAGCACTGGGCTCGGGTGTAGAAGATCAACAGTTTAAACTCCCGACTGGAAGCCTGGCGGGCGGCCTACCCAGTCGCTTTAAATAATTGGGTACCTGCGTTCGAATAAAGAAGGGGTTATTTGTTTGCTTGAGCGAGATCTAGGACGCGGTACTCCAGTCACCTCTTTGGGCGTTGCCCATCCTACACCCTAACCATGAATTCTGCCTATCTGGCGTAATTCCAACTCCAGTAGAGAATTTTAACGTATCACACATCGCAGTGGCACGGTACCGACGGCTTTACTTCTTCTTCGATAGAAGGCCCACCTTCAGATTTTTACCCTCTAGAAAAATCTCACCGAGCTCGGCCTCAACTAATCCGGCGTCCCTTGGATCTAAAGGCATCAAGGGATAATAATGCGGTTACCTAAAGCGTAATGCACACCACATCACCACATGTCATGAATTTGGTACGTAACAGCCGGGTGTGAGTGCAAGGATGCGGGAACCCTGAACGTCCGGTTTAGAGGACAAACTGCATCATAAAGTGTAGAGCCTCATCACATCTGAAGGTATGTTGCTTATAGTAAAGCCGGCTGTTTACAGCATTGCAATTCTGATGATCAAGGTTTAAAAGGAACACGCAACTATCTTAAAACCTGATTATGTGATTAATGATCTTTAATTGTGTGTAACTATTGGAAACATACAAAAGTTAACTGTTTTATATATTTAGATTCTAATTAAAAATATTATGACTAGAACTAATTTTTAGAAACATTTAGAACAAAGTTAGCATTCATAATATCACAGTGCTAAATCAGCATCATTGAAAATCTTTAATTCTATAATTAATTCTCGAGGAATCAAAATTATTCTTACAATTTCCGAAGATATTATCGAGAATCCTAATTATCCCTTCTCCAATTTCTTTGGACCAAATTTTCACTGTACCTAATTCTTGCTTTGAAAGTTTTTCATTCCACACAACCTCTGCAAAAGATTTTTATTAATCTGAGGTTGCACGTCCGACGGAGTTGTTTCTTAAGTCGGAATTTACTTAAACTTCTCTCTGATTTTACAGAATTTACCTTTACGAGAATTTGATACTTTATTGTAAATTAAAAAAATTCGAGTGAGGTTTGTACAAGGCCGAAACTGTACATTTCACCGACTCATTCGCCCACACCTTGGCCGACAGCGATTTTTTCTGTTCGATCGAGCGGTAGTCCATGGTGGTGGAAGGATTTGTTGTGGTCTGCAATCTCTAAGAAGCATAAAGTTTATGGTCGGTGATTTTGAATTTACAAACAATGTCGGTTTATGCGAAACGCCTTGTTCTGTCAACGCATTTGTACAAATTATGCCGCCGCTTGCGCGCACGATTGTTACGAGCTTTGACATACCATACAATATTTAACGGTGTCATGTACAATAAAATGAATAATGACATAATCTTGCCGCCTGAGCAGAAATGGGACATGGAGAGGATGGCACAGTTAAACGCTCAGCCGTTTACAGACAATTTTAGAAAGGGCAAAGTCCCAAGCTTATGGGTTTCTGCAAAACAAACTTGGCCAGAATTAAAAAAACTGACAGCAATTGATGAACTTTCAGTGAAAGATTGGCAACAATGTTAATTTTTCATTGTCTTCTACTCATACTGAACAACCCAATTTACCTTTTTTTACCTAATAAGCATATTTTGGGGTTATATCGCACACAAAACTTCCAATATTGGTTATTTTCCACACAACGCCTATTTTAGGCTAAAAAGATTCCACAGCAGTATTCACAATTTTTATTTTCTACCATATTCGTACTAGGTTTAATTTTACTTGATGATAATTTGCATTTGACCTAAAGGTCTGCTTTTGTATTGTATAAGAGTAGCCAAAACCAGCTTTCCCAATTTTTCGCAAAACTGGAAACTCAAAATATTTATTAGTTCTAATTTGCAAATAAAATGCGCCCAACTAATTTATATTTTGCCTAAAATGTTTCTGAATTAAATATTATCTACCGTCTAAAACTTTGCAATAGCAAAAACTAAAACTTTTATTCTAAGTTTTAAAATTAAAAAAATAGTTAACTAATTTAAATCAGTGATGTCCAAAACAACAATTTTCTATAGAACATGCCTAACCTTATTTAGCGGGAACAGCGTGCCGGACAAATGCGAGTACTGGTCAAACAGTATTCAAAGTTTAGCAACCATCGCATGGTCACCACTTACATGGTTGACCCAAAACCTACGCTCGCACGCTGCTACCGTGGCACCTCGGAGAGAACGTAAAACAGTAGGTCCCTCTGGGTTAGTGTACCACGGCACTAACTACCTTAAACAGAGTTAAAATGGCAGCCGGATGCCGAATATGCTTTGGGTATTCCCGTAAACATTTACCATACGCATGTTTTTCATCTTATTAATACAAGTCAGGGTTTAGTTGGCCTTTAAAACATAAATTTAGGAATTTTTAAAGTAGCAAAAAATTGAAAAGCAAATATTTATACCTTAAGATTTATTTCAATCTAAAGGTTATTAAAACCTTTTGCCTGCAATGTCTATTTAGGTTTAGATAGCCTACATAGCCCCAACTATGATTTTTCTAATAATTTTAAATAGTTCTCTAATCTTAACAATTAGGTTTTAATATTCAAGGCAAAGGTGTTAATTATGGCTATTTTTTTGTCTTCCTAATGGTTTTTAACATAAATTCTATTGTACCTAAAATACCTACTTTGAGGTTATGTACCTCTTCATATGCAATTTTTTCCATAATATTCTTTTCTTTACATTTTAAATGTGATTGACCCCTTTCTTGAGCAACTTTTTCCTGCTCTTCTTTAAAGTTATTTGACATAAGTTTTATTTTACCTAATACGCCTATTTTTCGTTTACATAGCCATCAAAATCCCCAATTTTCGGGGTTTTTCAACAGATAACAGCGAAAATTTAAAATTACCAAATCAGCAATACCCAATGTAACGATTGGGTATCTCCGGGTTAATATCAATTGACATAGGATTGATTGTAGACAGTGGTTTAGGTATGTAAACTTTCAAAAAACCCCTTACCACCACGATATTTTGAAATACGAATTTTGGCAAATAAGCTGCAATCTTCAATAGGTCCAATATTGGACTTCATTTGTTGACGTGGTGAAGGACTTATCTCCAGAGGTATTCCTTGGCCAAGTTACTTTAGTTAGTTCAAGTCCCTACTGAAGACGGCAGCTTAGTTATCGAAATATTCCTAAATATCGTCGCGGTAAGGGGTCGTGGGCTAGAGGTTAGCGCGTTAGACATCTACCCTGAAGGTCCTGGGTTCAATTACCAATTTATCGGATTTTTAACGGCCATTCTCCCTCGGAAGGCAGTGGCAAACCAGCAAGGTGGTATTCTGGAGTAGAAGTGATTGCACTTCTCGTGGTTCGGAACCCACGTTAAGCTGTAGGTCCTCTATGTCTGTCGCTACGTATCGAAAGAGATAAAACACTCGAAGAAGAAGGGGTTTCTCTAAAGTTTACAAAAATTTAGGTAATTTGCATTTTACGTATTTACGAGATATACAGGGTGTTAGTGAATTGCAGGGACAAACTTCAAGAACTTAAAGTATACATGAAAACAAACATTTTTTGTTAATAAATGTATGGTCAAAAGTGTTTCCTTTCAGGAATAGAGCCTCTCAAATATTCTTTAAGAAGCGCCTAAATGTAGGCAACTCATTTTACTCACTACTATCTGTTTCCATAACAACGGAATTTGAATTTGAAAAGCGGGAAAGAGGGCTTTATTTATCCTGTATTAATTTCCGTCGTTATGGAAACAAATAGTAGGTAGTAAATTGAGTTGCCAACAATTTTTTCATAGCTTTCAAAAACGCAATTTTCACTTTCTTCCACAATAGAAAATTTTGAATCTTGATTTTTGCAAATCATTCAGTAAATATTTCGCGATAAGAAACATATTCTTATCTTAGTTCACACCATTTGCTTTTTATCCAGGGGCGGAAAGAAGCCGGAACTCTCCGGAACGCCGCGGGTCCGGTAAAAGATTTGGCAACAGAACTCAGTTTCGGTTTAAAATCACCAGTAAAGAAAATAATAGCTTATTTTTCATAAACAATCTACAACCAAACTCAACACAAAATGATTTATCAGTAAAATCTGTGCTCTTTGTATACCCGTCCGACGATGGATAGCGGGCGGCCGTTAGTAGAAGCACGGTCAACACTCCGTTGCACACGGCATCAACGTGTACGTCACAAGCTTTTTGCGCTTGGTTTTTTAAAGCGCTCAACCTATTGCATTCCGCAAGACGAATTATTTTACCTCCAACTCTGTTTTTTATGAAAATACATAACCTTAAATCTTTGTGATTTGGATTTTTTTCCAGAACCAAAGCTAAAATTTCCAATCTTAATCAAGAGACCTTAGAAAACGAATTGTAATCAACCCAGCGGTTCCCAAAATGGTGATTTTTTTTTATCCAGTTAATCTTAATTGATATAATCTGTATTTTACATAAAATGTTTACTTTTGGCTTTTCCAGTACCACCCATTTTGGATATTTTTCCAAACAGTTAATGTTTTCAAGTCAAGTCCCTCTCATTCTCTTGTTTCCACCTAATCTTAATTAAATCCCTAATTTTGGGAGACCTATTACACCAAAACGTAATTTTTTTCATACATTTTAAACAAAAATTGAATCAATAGATTTATACCAGCGACGGATACTCGAATTTTGCTTTAGTTTTCCGTTATTTCTAGGCCAGTACATTAAATTTAAATACGTACGTCGGAGTTAACAACGCAAAATACTTATTACACTAAGTTGAGTTAAAACGAAAAATTCAAATGTAAAAATTACAGCTTAAAATTATTTCCTGCTTAAGTGTAATTTTTGTGTAAACGAAGGTGAAAACTTTTGCATTTATAAAATGCAACGCTGGCAAGTTTAACATTAATTATTTAAAACTGGGGATTTGCAAAATTAATTCTAGATTTGCAAACCTAATGCGGGTTAGTCGTTTGACCGAACGTTTAAATCTCCCAAATTATTCTGCGGGTTTCACATAAATATTTATTGTTTTGGCAAAGTATTCAAGATTTACAACGAAAAAGTAATTTTTGAAATACGTTCCAGTTCGTCGTGTTAAGCGAATGTTGAACTTCTGCTGGAAATTTTGTTTGTCGTAAATTATTCGTTAATTCCCTCAGATTAAAATTATTGCAAAATTCTTTGCATTTTTAAATAAATTAAATGTTGATGTTTAAAAATATTGAAAGTAATCCAAAATGCATTATTCGATTGGATTAGAAATCTGTTGATTTATAATTTACTCAAGTATCCAATTTAAATTTGGATAAATTGTGTTTTGAAAATTATCGACTTTGGATTGGTAAACATTTTCTGTGACCTCAACTGAACATCTTTTTAGGAAAATTATATAAATTTTACTTTTCCCTAAACTCCTTTCGAATTCTACACACAACAACAAATACTTTTTAATTCTGTCACCATAGCCAACCATAATTTTGGTTCAAATTATTTTGCATCTATTAACGCAACAATTAGGACTAAAAATTCAAACAAATTTTATATATCTCTCAATAATATCTAGCATTCAGTACCTGCTGTAACGGCTTTGGTGTTAATAATTTCAAAGTGTATCGGAAAATGTTTTTTTTTGACAATTAATCATTATCTGGTAGCGTAATGATTTCTGCTATTTTTTAAAATTCTTAATGACTTTCCAATGTTTTAGAGTCAATCCAAAATCAGTAATTTTTAATTGTTTAATATTCGGTTATGAACAATTATATAGGTAAACAGATTAAGATTATGCCCTTAACAGATGGTATAAATTATTCCTGATAGTATTAAAAGAGAACTGGATGTAGTCGTTGGCTGTGAAACGAGTATTCGAATATGGCTTTTTGTTCAGGCTGTCATACGCATTCAATAGTTATTGGGATGAACTTCTGTTAACTACTGTAGCGAATTTATTCCATACTTTTGCTACACGCTGTAGATTTTCATTCACCTGGGCAGGCCCTGAGCAAGTAATCCAATAGATTAAAGAAATTATATTTATAAATACAGTTTAGAGAAATGTAACTTAGACGAATAATTCGTTGTAGTTCGATCTCACTGGACAATTATCAAATTCAGTGGTGCAAGAACCATATGGCTGGAAAAACTAATGCCCCGGGCTGAAAATCAAGGGGAGCCAAATGACTGAAAGAAGGTCAAAAAATTTCCCTTTAGAAGCTGTTCGATTTGTTGCATATCTTTCTATATTCCAATTATTCCCAGTCGAAGAAATAATAAAAAAGAATCATTTCTGAATTGAATATTATTTTAACCTCTAAATCGGCATACCCTTAACCAGTTTCGCACTGCACGCTGACTATCATCTTCATGATAACAGTTTACATGAATTTCCACATTTAAATTATCTTTTGTTTAATGCATTCATGCAACGCTTTCAATCCTGATCAATTTACCTTTTATTATTTCTTGCTCAACCTCAGTGTATATTACAAAAGATTTGATTTCCAAATTAGCACAAGCCGCCCCTATTTCGAACAACAAAGTTAAACTCGTCTTCAGGGCTACATTTATGTTATTTATGAATATCCACAATATCAATGTGTAGTTGATTTCCTATTCAAATTATTTTTAAAAATTTAATTTTCTGTACAAAATCACTACAATCAGCATTACTATCATTGTTCAGGTTAATTCTCCATTCAATAAATTTTGCCTCCATTAAATATCTTGTATTATTCTTTCTCTTAGATCATGTTTAAGGTAGAATGTGCGAAAAGTGGGTCAGAAAATAATGTAATTTAATACTTAAATATTGTTTTCAAAATTATTTTTTTCCGGTTTGTTCGTGCCTCATATTATCTAACCAAAAGTAGTACAAACATCTGCTATTTCTGATCATTACTACCATTACTCAGATTCGTACTATAAATACAGAATATTGATATTAAACATTTTTCTTTGATTATCGACCATTTTCGTTTTTGTTGGTATTTTCATTTTTGTTGGTATTTTCAGGGAACTCAGAAATTTAGACAATTTCTATCGATTGTCTACGATTTTCAAGGTGGAATTTGAAAGAAGTTGATGAAATGCTGCCTAAATCACAATTACCTAAAAGTTTCATCAAAAATGTATATTTTTCTAGCTTAGAAACAATTTTATGTAAATTTTTACTCACAATATACAGAATTTATTGTGTTTTTTACGATTTTAATTTTCATTTTCAAGGCAGAATTTGCGAGAAGTTGATGAAATTCTGCCTAAATCACAATTATCCAAAAGGTACATCAAAAATTTATAATTTTCTTGCTTAGAACGAACTTTCATGTAAATTTTTACTCAAAAATTTCCAGAATTTCTATCGACTACCTATGATTTTAATTTATTTGGATTCATTTTCAAAGTAAAATTTGCGAGAAGTTGATGAAATTCTGCCTAAATCACAATTATCCAAAAGGTACATCAAAAATTTATATTTTTCTTGCTTAGAACGAACTTTCATATAAACTTTTACTCACAAATTTGCAGAAATTCTATCTACTATCTACATTTTTAATTAATTTTGACTTATTTTCAAAGTAAAATTTGAGAGAAGTTGATGAAATTCTGCCTAAATCACAATTATCCCAAAGGTACACCAAAAATTTATATTTTTCTTGCTTAGAACGAACTTTCATGTAAACTTTTACTCACAAATTTGCAGAATTTCTATCGATTATCTACGATTTTAATTTATGTTGACTCATTTTCAAAGTCAAATTTGCCAGAAGTTGGTGAAATTCTTCCTAAATCACAATTATCTAAAAGTTACATCAAAAATGTATAATTTGCTGGCTTAGAACGAATTTTATGTTAACTTTTACTCACAAATTTACAGAATTTCTATCTACTATCTACAATTTTAATTAATTTTGACTTATTTTCAAAGTAAAATTTGCGAGAAGTTGATGAAATTCTGCCTAAATCACAATTATCCAAAAGGTACATCAAAAATGTCTATTTTTCCGGCTTCGAACGAATTTTATGTAAACTTTTGCTCACAAATTTACAGAATTTCAATCTACTATCTACAATTTTAATTAATTTTGACTTATTTTCCAAGTAAAATGTGCGAGAAGTTGATGAAATTCTGCCTAAATCACAATTATCCAAAAGCTACACCAAAAATTTATATTTTTCTTGCTTAAAACGAACTTTCATGTAAATTTTTACTCACAAATTTGCAGAATTTCTATCGATTATCTACGATTTTAATTAATTTTGACTTATTTTCAAAGTAAAATGTGCGAGAAGTTGATGAAATTCTGTCTAAATCACAATTATCCAAAAGTTACATCAAAAATGTATATTTTTCCGGCTTCGAACGAATTTTATGTAAACTTTTACTCACAAATTTACAGAATTTCTATCTACTATCTACAATTTTAATTAATTTTGACTTATTTTCAAAGTAAAATTTGCGAGAAGTTGATGAAATTCTGCCTAAATCACAATTATCCAAAAGGTACACCAAAAATTTATATTTTTGTTGCTTAGAACGAACTTTCGTGTAAACTTTTACTCACAAATTTGCAGAATTTCTATCGATTATCTACGATTTTAATTTATTTTGACTCATTTTCAAAGTAAAATTTGGGAGAAGTTGATGGAATTCTTCCTAAATCACAATTATCTAAAAAATACATCAAAAATTTATAATTTGCTGGCTTAGAACGAATTTTATGTAAACTTTTACTCACAAATTTACAGAATTTCTATCTACTATCTACAATTTTAATTAATTTTGACTTATTTTCAAAGTAAAATTTGCGAGAAGTTGATGAAATTCTGCCTAAATCACAATTATCCAAAAGGTACACCAAAAATTTATATTTTTGTTGCTTAGAACGAACTTTCGTGTAAACTTTTACTCACAAATTTGCAGAATTTCTATCGATTATCTACGATTTTAATTTATTTTGACTCATTTTCAAAGTAAAATTTGGGAGAAGTTGATGGAATTCTTCCTAAATCACAATTATCTAAAAAATACATCAAAAATTTATAATTTGCTGGCTTAGAACGAATTTTATGTAAACTTTTACTCACAAATTTACAGAATTTCTATCTACTATCTACAATTTTAATTAATTTTGACTTATTTTCAAAGTAAAATTTGCGAGAAGTTGATGAAATTCTGCCTAAATCACAATTATCCAAAAGGTACACCAAAAATTTATATTTTTGTTGCTTAGAACGAACTTTCGTGTAAACTTTTACTCACAAATTTGCAGAATTTCTATCGATTATCTACGATTTTAATTTATTTTGACTCATTTTCAAAGTAAAATTTGGGAGAAGTTGATGGAATTCTTCCTAAATCACAATTATCTAAAAAATACATCAAAAATTTATAATTTGCTGGCTTAGAACGAATTTTATGTTAACTTTTACTCACAAATTTACATAATTTCTATCTACTATCTACTATCTACAATTTTAATTAATTTTGACTCATTTTCAAAGTAAAATTTGCGAGAAGTTGATGAAATTCTGCCTAAATCACAATTATCCAAAAGGTACATCAAAAATTTATATTTCTCTGGCTCAGAATGAACTTTTATATAAACTTTTACTCACAAATTTGCAAATTTTCTATAGATTATCTACGATATTAATTAATTTTGACTTATTTTCTAGGTAGAAGTTGCGAGAATTTGATGAAATTCTGCCTAAATCACAATTATCTAGAAGTTACATCGAAAGTTTATATT